>CM024241.1:85344531-85398839 GCA_013421045.1 Propylea japonica
AATTTGACGTTAGGTGGTAGTAATACCTATATATAATATGGCGCATCTGATGCCACGTTATTTCAATGATAGCAACTCTATACTATCCTATCTTCATGATTGAAATATATTCTTGGAGGATTCTGCGTTTCTAAAAAAGTTTAGTTGTGTTACAACAGGAGATCGTGCACGTTGGGTGCTGTTCTCCTCAATTCCTCAGTAACCTGAGCTCAATTATATCGAAACCCTCATGAAATAACATCCCTGTTACGGTGCAACATCGTATTTCTGTCCTCATCACCCATATCCATAAACATCACTCGATAGCATCAGTATGCATCCAGAAGTACAAACCGATAATTAGTTCGCCAGATCTGAATGCATCGCGGACCAGCATTCCAGTGTCTCCAATTCGATGAACAGAACCGTCTGCAAACCTGCGAACTGCTCAGTAACCCCCAAAATCGATAACAACCTAATTGTCCGTTCCAGCTAACGAGTTTCACCCCATACATATTCTCCGAACCATCAATTCATTGTATCAGATAATCCGGAACCGCTCAGCTATATCCTACCTCGTTGTGTATCCCGGTTTCTGTTGATACGATTAACTTGCCATACTAACTGGACTTGTTTTTCTTTCTGAAAAACTTAATAGGTTTTCACTCCAGTCTCTGAAACAGAAAAAATTTCAATTAAGATGAAGTGCTCCAGCGAAAACCATTGCACTTATTTGTCAGAAGCAAATTGGTTTTGAAAAAATTAGTGTCTTACAGTAATACTAAAAATAAAGGAATTAATGAAAGGATAATGTAACGTTCCGGTGTCTATATCAGACACTCCTTCAGACGAACTTTTAAAATCTTGAGAATTGTGTCTTTTTTCATTTGTAACTTAATGACTAATCCTTTTCATTTATCTTCTTTTTCAGTTTTACTGTTGAGACACACGACCGACCCGGGCTTCTGGAGGGTAATGGAAAATCTCCACGCCAACACAAAAAATTCAATTTTTCAGGAAAAAAGCTCTCCCGAATAACTGGTAAATCACCGATTTGAAGGGGGACAAGTGACCCCGTCTTTGCTAAACAATGTGTCCTGATTGTATCCTCAAAGTCTTGAAGGGCTGGTTCAAAACAATCGTTCACATGTCCCAAATAACGATCAGAATCCAGTGTTACTACTTGGCCGCGCCCGTCTTTCAAAAGTACGGGCAGCATGCCTTGTGCATGTATTACACACCAAAGTGTGATCTTCAGACTATGTATTGGGAGTCATGTTTTCTCGTTGGGGTTTTCTGAAGACCAATACCGGCAATTTTGTCGGTTTATATAGCCGTTGAGATGAAAATGGTTTCATTAGATAAAAAAAATTGATTTTGGTAATAAATAAGCGCGCACACATCGAAGGCTTTCACCTGTCCAGCGAACCATGGCGACTGAATTTCCATGAACCCCGTTTTCGTTTGAGACTAACCTCACTTCTCCATTTCCTCCAAAATATTTTAGAGCACTTTTCAATTCGGAATTCCTTATATGACCACTCGTATTTTTGCGATATTCGACTCAGAAACCGATTCTCCGGCCCACCGCAAACGCAAGCATCAATAAAAAATTGATAACCCCACGACAATAAGAGGTAAACGTGACCGAGGATCACAGGGAAATCTCCAACCATCGTGCTGGCGTCTCCTCATTGAAATGCGTCGTTCTATCGTTGAATAAAGATGATTTTTCACGTCTCGTCTATCTAGTCTAGTGCATCTTGACGCAAGAGTTACATCGAATACTTAACTTCTGCGAAAGCTGTTCGTGGTCTCTTCAAACGCGGAAGAGATTAAGGAGAGATGAGTATCGAACAATGTGGGATGTTCTATTTATTGAATGGGGTCGTCTTTCGGCAAGTTCATGCCCTGGCTGCGAAAGTGGATTGTCTTTTTTGTGCCGAAAGTCTTGTTTTGATAGGGGAGTTCTTTGAAATCGGGTCTATGAACTCTCATTCGAAATTTACTTCTTTTTACATAATGTTTAATTTCTAATACAGCCCGACATAAGCATGTCAGGAGTAACCATACCTCTGAAGTCATCCATCTCGATGCTTGGTATTACTATCAGCAATAACTCTTCTTCGCTTAAAATGCATCCCAAAAACTTGTTTTCTGTTTCGTGCCAGGAGCTATTTCACTTCCAGTCACCTGCTTTTGATCAATAAGGAACAGATCCGACCTGTCTTGGAGTACTGTTTCCATGATTGGGGTGCGGCACCTAAACATGCTCTGAAGCTGTTGGATTCTGTCCACAAAAGGGCAATTCGTCTCTTTGGTGATGCATCGCTCACTTCTCTGAAACACCGTAGAAAGGTTGGCGATCTGTCTTTATTCTATCGATATTTTCATGAGCGATGCTTTTCTGAAATATCATCTATCGTTCATCCTTTCACCATTTCTTTGAGGTTGACCCGTCAAGTTCGATCGTCGCACCCATATTTGGTCACTTTAGGTCCTGCAGAAAAAAGACTAGTTCATCCAACTAACAGCGAGGCTCTGGAACACATTGCCTAGGAGGGTGTTCCCCAAGACATTTACCTACAAATAAAAAAACAACCAATTCTCTACCCTCTATCCTTGGTTCTCACTATGTTCTCCGAACATTAAAGGATGTCTCTTTTCGTGGGACCCTGAACATAAAAAAGTTGATTTGTCAAGGAAAAGTTTTCTGAATGAGGGTCCAAAAAGTATCTCCAAGGCATACCAAGGCAAGTCTCTATGATGTAGAGAAGAACATCAAGGTTTGGTTAGTCTGGGTTCTTGGTCACTCAAGGAATCAAAGCAAGAAAAAGAGAAAAACAGCAATTACTGGCCCCTTACCACAAAAAGGTTCTGAATTCTGTAGTAGAGGTAAATGCACCTACTATGAGATAAAATTTTTGGAGAAAGATGAACCGAAAGAAGGGCACTTTGGAGTAAAAAGAAGGGATAAGTTTTCCCAAAGTGTTTTCTTCGAATGGTCCAAAAAGAATTCGGAGCTCAATGAGAATAAAAGAACGCGCCTGCCAACTGATTTTTCAAATAGGGTATTTTTGCCTGAAAATGTAATGATCAAAATGGGCTCAAAGAAACTGACGAGTGTAGAGTCAGAGGGGAAGAGGAGGAAACCTCTTTCTTGCAATTTAGAAACCTTCGATTCATCTGATTGGTGATTATAATATTATTTCCGTCGACATAACTATATCAGATAAATTCTCGGATGATTTCAATATGTAGACCATTGAACATTATAACCTATTTTAATGGTCATTTTATACTATTTTAATGTGCAAATTCAATGGGCAACCGAACACAAATCATTCAGAAGCAGTAGAGTAATGTCGAATTTCTTCTGAAACTATAAACTATGAGAATATCTTGACGATTAGACGCTATTGGTAATAACCTAGTTGACTAAATAACTATTCTGACATACGCCAATGACTCGTGACCCAAATCCAATCTGTCACTTGTGCTTTGTGAATCTCGCCAATAGTCTGATATTTTTTTATGAATGAATTATGAATAATAGTTTCGAAGGAATATTTTCTGATTTACCTATTATAGCATATCAACTGCAATTACGAATTCTGTTGTCAATTGGAGATTGAAAAAAATGTTTTACCACATTTTTTAGTTATGTTCTCTCGAATCAAATGACCAATAATTTGCTCTGCAATGATCAACAGAAGAACATGTATAGGTACAAAACCAACGCCCCATGTCATAAAAATTAAAATTTATAAATCTCTACGATTTTCTTCATTGCATTCGTCATATGATTTCAATTTTCATTTCAGGAATGAAACCCAGAATGAAGAACCACTTCCGAGCCCATCAGCTCAGCGTGTGGCTACGGCTCATACCTGAACTACACCGAGCCGGCATGGAAGACGTAGTTGCCCGCCACAATCTCTTCAGAAACCATAACAACGCAGATCTTTACGATGGCCCAGTACGTCCAGATCCTCTGTCCAGAGTAAGCTACTACGACCCCACCATGGAGCTGATCAGAAGAAGACCAAACTCAACTTTAACAAGCATCGACGCACCGACAACGATAGATACTATAGTGACAACGTGCGTGAATGTGGTTTCCGCTAGCAATTACAACCACCAGTCTTTTCAAAATACGAACACAAACGCATCCGATCCGTTGGCTAGCTTAGAAGCAGCTGGATACGCCGCCTATAGCACTGCATTGAGTGTAACTATAGCTATTGGTTGTTCGTTGCTTGTTCTAAACGTTTTGATTTTCGCCGGAGTGTACTATAGCGAGATAAGACACAAGATTGGAAGTTAGTCGTTACAGCAACAGCAAAGAAACCAGAGTAGCTTCGAAACTATATCCAAACACAGCCATTTATCATCTAGGACATTCACAAAGTTCCAATATCATAGTAGACGTGGAACAAGATACCTCTGCAATGATACTAAGTGCACAAAATGCCCAAGAGATGCATGCCATGAGCAAGCAACACCTCAGACCAACCTTTCAGCTTCCAGGATCCTTGTCAGCGCCACCTCCAAGCCCTAACGATCTAGCTCTAAACCAATACAAAACTCTTCCTAAGAACTCAACTAACACCTTCCATACCTATAACCCTGGCTCTATGACCTTGCCGAAAAATTCTAGCCTCATGAATAATTCTGCTTGTGTGATAGCGGAGCTACAACAAGGAATGGTGCAACCTCCAAATGGTAATCCTCCAATTCCGATGAATGTTCCAAGGCCTCCACCTCCTCCAAGGTCAAAGAGTCCTCCAGAAAACCAGCCTCTGCTCCCGAACAACGTAGGTATGAATAAAGGAGGTACTATGAGGGTTCCTCAGGCTGCTATGAGTGAAATGAGGGGTTTATTCTGTGCTCAAGACTGTAATCGTCCTTTAAATTAAATTGTAAGTCATTGGATATACGGCCTAGTTCAGGCTCATTCCTAGAATTTGTATATATTCTGGATGGTTTATTTCAATGTGATCACGGAATTTTGCGAGGTTCATGATATCCTGGATCAATCAGTAAACTCGTATTGGTAAAGTCTAGAATCAATTTTACTCTTATTAGAAATTATTCTATCCCTTAAAGGGTCAAGTACACGGGGCGACTTACAAAGCTAAAAAAGCCGGCTTTTCAGCTTATGAGCTTGTGAGTAGCCCGTGTACTCGACGCAGTCGCTCCGTTAGCTGCTTGCAAATTCGCTCTGGAAAAGTTGAACTGCCGGCGACTTTACACGCCACAAGCCGGCTTTTGGGGCGAATTAGCTTGTTAATTCGCCCCGTGTACTTGAGCTTATTCTTGTTCACATGATTGTGTCTAGTGGTCGCTAGTGAGCGACTGAGCGAGTGGAGAACTCCCTGTGTACTCGGCTAGAAGCCAATTGGCCAATTCGCCGGCTTTTTACGAGCCGGCGAATTAGCGAATTGGCTTCTAGCCGAGTACACAGGAAAGTTCTCCACTCGCTCAGTCGCTCAGTAGCGTAATAACAGCCGTACATCTTCACGACCACTAGACACAATCATGAGAACAAGAATAAGCTCGAGTACACGGGGTGAATTCACAAGCTAATTCGCTCGAAAGCCGGCTTGCGGCGTGTAAAGTCGCCGGCAGTTCAACTTTTTCCAGAGCGAATTTGCAAGCAGCTAACGGAGCGACTGCGTCGAGTACACGGGGCTAGTCACAAGCTCAGTAGCTCATAAGCCGGCTTTTTAGCATGTAAAGTCGCCCCGTGTACTTGACCCTTTAAGAGTCCACCAGAACTGCTGTAACCATTGAAAAAAAGATGCACTCTTATTGATCTCTCAAACCCAATATCGTCTCTACTTAATAACGAAATAATAATCAAATGTAACTAATTTCATTTGAACGAATTTCAATCACGAAACGCAGACCAGGAGAAAAAACAGGAATGCTCTGTTTGATACCATTTCTTTGCATTTACTTTGTAAGAGTAAATTGATTCATATTATGCTCTGCTTACATTAATTATACTGATAGCTATCGTATATTTTTGCCTCCAACGAAGAAAAAAATTGATTTTTTACATCTTAACGACGCAATTACTGTGATTAAAAAAACTATCCATAGTTATAATGATTGGACTTTTGAATACGAATGAAAAATTGCTGGTAATATTGAGTTACCATTCATGCTTGTAAAACTTCCATATTTCACCTGAAAAACTAACAGATGTAAGGTTTTCTGTTTACAATCTATAAAAACCCAGGATAACATGAAATAGAGCACAATTTTTGACTGTTCAGTGCCATAACATGGTAACTAGTTTCATTGACATGTTCGCTTCAAAACATGAACATGAAATTCAACCGAGTGAACATGGTCCACCTATGGTCCCATTATGTTAAATAATGATTGCGTTATTCTGATGTTCGAAAATTTGATCGATATCTATGGTATGTGGATATTTGATATTTATAATGTTGTCATTTTATGTTTTCATAAATATCTCAATTAGATGAAATTTTCTCTTTGGATAGACGAATTCACTCGATTAGTTGAGTTTTTTAGTTTTTGAATATTCATCTATTTCATTGGAAAAACATATCATCGATTCTAATTTCATTTGTAGAAGTATTTAATGGTTTTTGACACCTTCTCTAAACTATTGAGAAGTTGATCTATTGAATCAAGGTCGAACATTATCTGAGAATATTCAAATCAAAATTCAAGCAGAGAAACAGAATCTGTTTTCATTTTTATCTCAATGCAGAAAACATATGATTCTGGCAAAATAAAAAAAATCATTAAAAATAAATGAAATTTCCATTCGACTAGGGTGGATTAAAATATACCTGAAATTAAAACATAAATTAAATCGACTAAGATGTTTCAGATCTTTCTCACTGAGGTTCCATACCAGTTTTCATATAGTGTTCCTTAATAATATGCCAGTATTAACAGATTATATTTGGGGCAATTCTGGAAGAAGCCAGAAAAAAATTTCTTCTTCAAAAATAAATCTATTAAAACTCTAGGAACTTGATACTAGTTTTCAATATATGCTCTATTGATGTTCAAACTATTTCGTTATTTGAACCATTCATGGATTCCTACATCCATATGAATTTTTCTTCTTGAAAGGGTCTGAAAAAATGGGACTCTGAAATAAGGGCATATTATTGAGAAAACCATTGTATGAATTTAGTTCAAATGAACAGATTCAGATTCTCTTCATACATCATTTGAAAAGAAATATTATTTCCTACATCTGCTAAAAAATTGAAAAAAAAACGACTGCCAACGCTAGTAGTAGGTACTCTGCTCTAGCATTATTTCCTATCGATAAAAATGAGTCAAACTTACCTTTATGGTGCCAATGGATAGTAATTTCGATTATCTTCTACCTTGGGATTCGAAATGGAACCCCATTACTATTTTTCCTCAGTGTATATAAGTCAAAGGGAGGCTGTTTCAAATTTCAACGAAAAATAAAGAATAGCTTGATATTATATAGTGATTAATTATTATTATTGAAATATAGATAATTGTAAATATAATCTTTTCGGTGAATTTTGGAACTGAAGGGATTTACTCTAAATATATGTGTGAAGATAAAATTATAGAAAAATGGTGCATAATACAGAAAATGAAAATTTTAGAATTACAGGGCATGGGTACCTATTTCTGAAAAATATTGTTCTATTGATTTGTTATTGATATTTCAACTATTTTATGGTATTTAATAGACCATACTTTTTGTTATGAAGCTGTAATTTTGTTATGACTATGTTACGATCATATGACACTATTATTAATAAAATCGTATAATTATTATCAGTTCTTTATTTCAAATACACAAACATCGATCAAATTAATTAACAATAAATTGTCCGATTATTTTGGAAACAGTATATTCACAGGTTTCATGAGAATAAGCTTATATCTTGTTATACGTAAAAAATTACGCAAAAACACTGTAAGCAGACATAGAGAAAGAGAGAGAGATAAAAAATTTACGTACTGTGAAAACACATATCTAGTCAATGAACAGTGTCAATAAAATGGAAATTATTGATTACGCAGAAAAATTTTTCCATTATCTGTAATATTGAGACCAACTGACCCAGTACTTAAATTATAGATAACAGGTAATACCAGTGATCCCCAGAAAAAAATAATGCAACCACCGAAATAAGCTAGCCAATTCACACGATTTTAATTAGGATGACGTATACGTTTGCTTTCATTTCAATTGTTGAAGGTTGAATTACACTTTACAACAGGCCACTATGTTGTGAATCGTCAAATCTACTAATCATGCTGGCTCGTGCGTCATCAAATCTCAACGTTTGAAATAACATTTTCAATCACGAATTAATAGCTTGAAATTATTTGTGAATAATTGGATAGTTAGGTTTAGATAACAACATACTGTGACTCACTGGTTGCGTTGAATTCATACCTTCTAGCGCATATGATTGGATGAAGAGAAGAATATTTCCAACAGCGGATGAGTACCCACGCACAATTCGGTTTTAGTGGGTATCTAATGTTTGTTTGTAAAGTATTTTTTTTTGTAAGAGAAAAAAAAATAATTTCTATGTTATTCTGTTTTGTATGAGGTTTTCAAAAAAAATATGTATTTAACACTACTCGTGATACTGTCACCAAAAAGGACCCTATATAATTATTAATACTTACTGAAAATGCCAACTAGTTATTTGGTATAAAAATTTGACTCTTTTGCTTGTTTGCGAAAAATATTCAGCTGCTTTATATGCAATACATACAAAAATATTATTCTTATTGTTCTTTATTTAACATTTCCACCAAATGCGTAATGGTACATATCCAAAATTTACCTTGAATTATTACTTCTACTTAAAAAATTACAAATTCTGCACAAAGAACACTCTTGGTTCTTGGCCTATACTCCAGCGCCGGCCCATATCATAATTTCAGAACCATTTGTATTTTAGAACATTAAATTTAGTTTCTCCTCGGTCAGAGAAAATTCTATGAGTTACCAATATTGGGCCCAGATTGGTCTGTAACGACTAGAACTAATGAAAAATCAGAGGTCAGAAGAACCAAAACATAAAATAGTATTCTCAAGCACAAGTTTCGAGATTTCCCATCAGAACGACCCCCAAATTCAATTTTCACCGAGTGCGCCTATATTGGCAGAAAACCTCCGGATGCGGAAACATTTCGGTCCTCCCAAATAAATCGAAGAGTTTCCCTCCTTAGAACAAAATGTTCCAATATTTTTGGTGCTCCTGGCATTAACCCCGAAATCCGAAGACACCCGCACGAGGCAGGCCAATATGTATGGAAATCGACTGATCAAATCTTGCCAGGATCGTGTACTTACCGTTCACAAGGCAGTTCCTCCCTTCGTTCTCATATGATGTCGACACTCGCATCATTTATCTGGTCCTCGAGGGTGCTGGGTTGACAGTTTACCCCTTGCGAAAGGATTCTTTCATTCTCTCGCAGTGTAGAAAAACAAAAGCTTATACTTCGGTTCATTTTGATGTGTGATTTTTCTTCTAGTATACATGATCTCCGAAAAAAATGCAACAGATGGATATTCCTAATGAAACTTGATCTTTCAAGAGATCTAAAACTTTTTTAAGTTTTATAATTTTGATGCTGACTAGGTAGTACATTCGACATGTTCACATTGATCTGGTTTCCATCTCCATAATTTACGCCATGAAATATTGTCACAGGAGGTTAAATTGAATTTAGAATTGTCAGCTGATTATCAGATATACAGGGTGTTCCTAAATTGAACGTACAAACGAAAAGGGGAGATTCCTTAAGTGAGTTTAAGAAAAAAAGTCCCATAAACATGGGTCGCAAACGTTCGTTTTCGAGATACAGAGTGTTGAAGTTTGAATTTTTTTCAAGTTTTTTCTCATAGTATCTACACTTCACAAGATATTCAACTGAAATTTGGCATAGCTATTACATTTGAGAGTTCCCACCACGTGAGATGGCAATTTCGATAGAAGATCTACAGGGTGATATTTTTTCTGAACACTACTACCTGTTCTTCTGCAGAGCTTTTTTTTGGTAGCAACTGTAATTTGAAAGAATAAAAAAAAGCTTTGTTCTTCTACCAAACTTTCGGTCTCTTATAGTTTTGTCGTATCTACCAACGATTTCGAGAAAAAAAATTTTGAACGATTCTCTCGAAATTCTCGTAACTATGATAGGAAGGCCAGTTTGTAATCTGGGTGAATGATTCAGTGCGAGTTTTGACACATCAAATTATTGAACGTTCGTTTTTTTAAAAGTGAAGGTGATTGCATTTGTGGCTATTTATTTTTTGAATGTAGTTAGACTACTATTTTCATTACGATTTTTGACTGTCACAACAATATTTGATATCTGTATCTCGAAAAACGAAACGTTTGCGATCCCATGTTTATCGGACTTTTTTTTCTAACTCACTTGAGGAATCTCCCCTTTTCGTTTGTACGTTCAATTTAGGAACACCCTGTATAGTCAGTTCACGAAAGATTGAGCGGTCGGTTGGCCATGACAATTTGGCATATTTCACTGTGTATATTAAAATTTCAGGTTATGTTGTTTATTTTCATGTAAGATTGGTACGCAATGTTGTCTATATTGCCTAGAGTTGTCTGATAACTCGAAAGCTCGTCGTACGAGGCCGGGTACATTCAGCAACGTTGACTCTATTTTACGACAGCAAAATACTGCCAACTTCTGATAAATAAACAAACTCCAACTATGCGCTCAAATTTTCGTGAACGGACTATATTAGCAATCGAAAGATGCCAAAACAAAACCTGGAGAGAAACTATCAAGGGTGTGACATTAGGTTTGTTCGCGTCGCAGTTCGGAACTATACTTTTTTGTTCCCACCCGTTCGCTTTGCATGGAACAGAAAAGTTCGGAACTGTTCGGTACTATTCCTACTGTTCCTGATCCGTAGAAGAAACAGCGGACATAGTGACAGGTGATCTAACCTAACGTCAAGTGTTGTAAATAAACAAACATTTCTGAATTGGTTTCCACGATAGATGTTGGTGTTTTTCAAGTGTTGGAGTTGATTTATCCATAAAATTATTTGTTGAGTTGAGATTATATTCACTGAGGACGATATGTAGAAACATATCAGTTCTCGGCTTCACCCTTGTCAACTGCAGAAGGAAAATGTATCTATCTAATGTGGCTTATTCCGAAGATTAAATGTATTCTGATATTATCGATCATTTTGTGGAAATGAAGAGAGCTGCTGCAGTGAATTAAATGATATTTATAATAGGTATTTATTCGTCAACATATAAAAAGGAACAAAATGATCATTAGACAAGAAGTATGGAAAGAAGGATTAACAAAGTATGGTTAAGTATTTTCCAGACATTTTTGATCAGGTGAAGAAACATTGAAAATCTTTTACAGGCACACCATTTAATAGGAAGGTGATCAAATAATATTTCATTATTCAATTTTTGCACCAGAGGAAGCAATTGAGAGCAGAAGAAACTGAAAAGGCAAAGAGGCCAGTGTCAGAAGAGAGGATAATTGACTGATAGGAAAGAAATATAGGATATTATTGGATACATTTCCAATTCACTCGTAAAAAAAGAGAGATGAAGACTACTCTTTAATTGACAAAATTGTTGTTGTAACTTAAGTCTCTATAAATATATGCCTCGAAATTATATCACTAGTTCTAAAACTTATCTGGAGGCTCTTTCAATTCGCAGTATATTTTTTGTTTTTTATATGATGCGAGTAAAAGGTAACCTGAAATTCACATCCTCGCCCCATTCAATAGAAAAAAGCATAAACAAATATTTCTAACTCTGTATTGTTGAATAAATTATTTTTTGTATTAGATAATTGAGCTTTCTTCAAATTAGAAACCTAATTAAGACTGTTTTAGCTTTATGAATAATTGAAATTCAATTGGTAATTTTCATGAAATCCTGAGTTGTTTGAACAATTTTATCATGAAATTCACAAAGCCTTTCATATCAAGAAACCAATATGAGCATTTTTTCATATATTGAAGATGAATATAATAAAAATAATTTGGTTCACTGCAGCATCACTCTTCGTTTCCTCTAAATATTGATAGAGCAGGATACATTTTATCTTTGAAATGAGCCACATTAGATTCATGAATATCTTCCTTCTGCAGTTGACAAGGGTGAATGGCCCAAAATTGATATTTTTCCACGATAAGTATGATCTGAACAATAATTTGATAAATTCTTTTTTACGCTTCTTCAATCCAAAGAAGGAATAATTCCAACACTTGAAAATCACCTAAATCCCCCGTGGATTTGCTTTATTTACATTTTACATGGAAAAAATGACGTTAATCGTTGTTTTAAATCCGATGTCCGCCAAATGTCAAACGGTGGTTTCCAGTTCCCAGCCGTTCGTGTCACAGAACAGTTTGCTTGAGTTCCCTAAGTTCTGGAACCAAGTTCTCTCTGTACCCAGAACAACAGACAACTGCGACGCGAACAAACCTATAGTGATGGAATCAGATAGTCAAGCTGCTATCAAAGTTTTGAATTCCTATATGTCATCGGCACAAAGCTACATAATATGGGAGTGACGAAGAAAACACAATAAAGTAGACCACAACAACAAGATCTCCTCAGTCTAGGTTTCTGGGCTTCACTACTGGTCCAAAAGCCTTTTGTGGTATAGGTTAATAAATATAATTAGGAGATTTCGCAAAGAAATAAACTAAAAAAGAAGCGATCTGGAGGAATCTCCCTTGAATATATCGACTTGAAAAGTTTCCTTGGAACTTTGACACTGCAAGGTCCGAAAAGTTTAGCCCTAATGTATTAGGAGGTAAATTCAGACTAGCTTAGACAATACTACCGAGGACTCAAGTACCAGTAGTGCTTCTTCACTGTCAGGTAATATAAATATTTTTTTCTGTAGTTGTAGTCTTATTTTTTGTTATATGCACTATCCCATGGTGAAAGTATTAGGTTGAAAAACTGATGGCCAAAAGCCCATTGGTAAAGTTAGTTGGGGAGAGACCATATACCCCGGCTCCGACTCGTCCATCCTCATTATCAAGCCATCACATTAATAAACAACAAACCCTATAGAAATAGTACATTATGCAACGAGCGTATATGATAGCTATCATGGCGAAGAGAAGTTTAGGCCACGAGCAGTAGGCGAGTTGCTCAAATCACTGTGTGAACAACAGCCATTATACGCGAGTAGCATACAATACTTTATCCACGACTACTGAATATATAGCCCGTTCACGAAAGGTTGAGCACATAGTAGGCGTTTCTTTAATTATCTGATGTTGGCAGTATTTACTGTCATAGAGTAAAATAAAGTTAACGTTGCCGAATGTACTCGGTCTCGTCCGACGAGCTTGCGAGCTATCAGAGAACTCTATGCAATATTGACAACATTGCGTATCAATCTGACAAGAAAATAAAGAACATAACCCAAAATTTCAATATACACAGTGGAATATGCCAAATTTCCATGGCCAACCGACGGCTCAGTCTTTCGTGAACGACGTATATTTCTTGAAGATTTTAACATTTGGCGACGGTAAGAAGACCTTCTCTGATAAGCGTGGAAAAAGTCAAGTTGACAAAAAAAAATTTTTGGAGAATTAATCATTGTATATTTTGTAATAAAAAAGCTTTGATTGATATAATGAAAGTAGATTTGGACCTCGATTGACAAGGTATGCCCATATTTGTTAGTTGGAGTACTTCAGAATAATGAAAAAATACCAAAGAATATTATATCTAAGCTGAATCTATGAAGCATCTGACAGCAGTGAATTATAATCCCATTATTCCCCAGTGATTAATGGGTATTATTAAGCCCGATCATAGAGACGTACAATGGACGGATTTTACAATAGTCGTGGATGAAACTATGCTGTCATTATTTCATTGATCGCGATCTGGAAATGTCACCTTGTAATTTTTTAGCTAGGTATCTTTGACCTCATCTAGGAGCTCTCTACAATCATTCAGAATGACCATAAGGTCACTCTTTTCAGGTCCCATCCGGAATGACCTGTATGTTCTGAGCAAAATTCTTCTGCTCAAAACATACATGCTGATCTTTGCAATTTGTCGAGATATTATGGTCCCTTACTAACGAAAAATTTATGCGGAGGAAAGCAAGTCAGTACCTACTCTTGAAAATAACGAACATCATCTCTTCAACCTGGACGAATATAACTTAATTTCAGCATATCTGACTTCCAAAATAGTCATTCTGTTCTGTTCTGATCAATTGAAGAAGGCGCATAAGTTGTTGCACTTCAAGCACCATCGCAAAGTAAGTATAATTTCTTTCCTCTCAAATCACTGAATATTCAATGAAACTTTTCCATCGCTCATAATCATGCCAATTACTTCAACTGTCGGAATTCTAATTGCGAACTGCTTTCATCAGATCAGCAAACATAACACCGAAGAATTCTCCTGAATAAATTCAGCGTCGACAATTACTAATGTATGCAACAATGCCTCGGGAATTTCAGTAAACTGCTAAATAGTTTCAAACTTGAAGTTTCATTTGGATTTCAGAGATGGCATTATCAAATTCCGCGATGTTCTCGAATGAATTTTATTTGCGTTTATTTCGGTATGTTGTGTCAGCTTTGGACCCAGGTGGAGAGACTTCTGGGGCTTATTATATGAGACTTGACACTCTTTAGGTTTCCCAAAGACAAGCAACTTAAAAGAACTTGGTTTAACGAAATTGAAAGGAAAGATTTCGTTCCCAGTAAGAGCAGTAAGGTATTAATTTTTGCAAATTCAATTGTTTTGCCTGAAACTAAGAAGTAACTTATTATTTCTAGGTTTGCGAACTACATTTCCAAACATAATTTATAGAAAGATCTACAAGTTACACACATGAAGTTACAGGTCAAAAAGTCGAAATTCCATTGAAGTTTCCTAGGTTAAAAATGGGATGAAAAAAGGTTATTAATCAGCTGTCCTTTTATTTATCTTTTACTATTCGTTTCAGGAGTCCTAACTAAGCAGATCAGATGTTCATACCAGAGTATCTCCTCAATCCAAGCAATCTAAAGTGGAATGTTGAGATCTTGAGAAAGCCATTGCATCCAATCCTGTTCAGAATATGATTCAGCCGTGTCATTTGCAACTTCAGCTGAGGCTTTCACAAAAGTGTTTGCTCGAAAAGGTTGGATAAAGGACAAAGAAGAAAAAAACCTGTGTTTTGTTTATTTGGAGTAGTCATCAGAAATTCCAGTTGTTAAAATAAAGGTGTAATGTGTCTGAAGACTTAGCGTTATTGTACTTTTTAATAATATTAAGGCAAAAAAACGGGAATGTGATGACGGGGACTCAATATTGCCAGTTATACAGGGAAAAACACTATTTTCACTATCATTATCATTTCTTTTTCCTCAATAAATATCGAAAATAACCACGAAATTGGTACTTGTGTTAACAACGATCCTACCTACTCAGAAAAACATTATTTTTCTTTTTTGTTGGAAAATGAAATCTAAATTGATTAATAATTTTGTGGAAATGACATTGCGTAAATAAATACGGAATGGACTACCTATGGTGACGTCACTCATTCTGTTTCATGGCCTTGGGTTCTAGTAAGGTAGTGATTGAAAACGCTACTTTTAATCCTTGGATTAAAAGTAAATGCATTTGAAGTCTACTTGACAATCACTGTCATGATTCTGTGTTCAAATTCATAACCAAATTATGAACGATTTTTCACTAAACCAATTTTATTGTAATTTTGACTTGGTTGGAGAAAAAATAGTATATATTATTCGGATTAAAAGTGCCTATTTTAACTCGCAATTTTGCATTACCTCGGCTACGCCTCGCAACTGCAAATATTGCTCGTAAAAAAAAGATGCACTTTTAATCCTTATAATATAATATACTTTTTTCTATATAGCTACCTCAGTTTTTGAGATATTCAGTTCAAATTTGGAAAGCGAGTTATTTTCAACAGTCTCCATCATGCACGTCCTGAATCTCAACTAGAATCTACAGTGTGTTTTCTTTTTCTGCGGTACGCCATTGGTCAGGGTAAAATATAAAAACAATATTTGGTATCTTCGTTCAATTTAGAAACTTTTTTGTCTCTTGTAATTTTTTCGCATCTCAACCGTTTTCAAGTAAACAATTATTGAACGATTGTATGTTATTCTCTAAATAAGAAAAATAATAGGAATACACGATCGGTATGCCCAGAATTTGCTTTCATTTTGGTAGCTTGTCATCTGGTACTCAACTTGAACTCATTCAATATTAACATACAATCGTTCAATATTTTTTTACTCGAAAACTTTACTGGAACACAGAAACATAGAAATTGCATCATGTTAAATGTAAGTATTTTGCAAAATGAAAATGTAACAACATCTGACGAATAATGGTCTCGAACTATAAACGCGTTCGCTCCGCTCACGCATTGAAATATCTTGACCATTAGTCGCTGTCTTTAATGACCTAGTTTATTAAATAACTATAAATCGAACGACTGAAAGCTCATTGAGAGTTTTATTCTAGAACAATCACTGGCCTAAGCCGAGGATCTCGAAATCCCTTACAAGAGGCAATAAAGTGACTGAACTTTGGGTGACAGAGCATTGTGTTTTTGAAGAAAATAAAAAAAGCCATTGCAAAAAGTGCATCAAAGATAACACCGGCTATATCTGAGCCTTTCTGTGGGCTTACTGAATCAAAAGGATTCGTGATGATTTCACCTACCTTCATCAGAAAGCTCCTGAAGTTTTGGGCGATGGTGACACTGCTGACGGGGCATTGTGGACACATCATTTATACCGCATAAGATAGTCAGCAAATGAGAGTTGCAGGCAAGAAACAGCTGAACACGTGGTGTGCAAGTGTTTAAAGCTGGCTGGCCTAAGAATAATTCATTTAAGAAAACCAGCCTTGTACACCCAAGAGGTAACGGCCAAATCTCTAGGAGGTTATCGGGCGACCTCTTTGGATTACCATTGAGTAGGGCGAGGAACCAAAGACCTACATCACTAGAGTCCATTCACGAAAGTTTGAGCCGTCGGTTGGCCAAGGAAATTTGGCATATTACACTGTGTATATTGAAATTTGGGTTACGTTGTTTATTTTCTTGTCAGATTGATACGCAATGTTGTCAATATTCCATAGAGTTCACTGATAACTCGCAAGCTCGTCGCATAGATTTATAATACTAACTAGATAGCGAACATGTCAAAAATTTTGAGGCAAACGGCGGCCATTTGCAGTTTGGAGTGAAATTGACTAATTTGAGAGTTGTCAATTTTTCAACGAACTGAAATATTAGAATTGGCGAGGTTATACCGTTTTTGAGGAATCTATTGTGTATAATCATCATAATGGTACATCATTCTAATAACTTATCCCACGAATCGAAAAAAATTATTATTTGATATAGACCGAAATGTCAGTGTTCACAGGACACTAATATACAGAGTTCGTTTTTCATCATTTCTTTCAAAGGAACGTCTATGTTTCAATCAAAATTCGAGCACATATGGCATAAAACATGAAATATTTGTGGTTCACTCCAAACTGCAAATGGCGGCGATTTGCCTTACTTTTTTCTACGTGACAGTTAGGAAGTTCGACGTCCAGTTAGTATTATAGGTCCATGGCTCGTCGTACGAGGCCAGGTAAATTCGGCAACGTTGACTTTATTTTACTTTATGACAGCAAATACTGCAAACTTCAGATAAATAAACGAAGGTATACTATGGGCTCAAGCTTTCGTGAACGGACTATACAATAAATGTCAACTCACAGGAATTTCGAAAGAAGCCTTGATTGAATTCCTAATGTCTGATAGATATTTAGGAATGTAAACAAGGATCAATAATTGATAATATTTTGTAAAAATTTCAACGGGCGAATATTACTGCATATTAAAGATGAAGAACCTAACTACATTGAACCTTTCATTTTCATTTCCTGAAAGAAGTTCTAGAGTACAAGCATTAAAATCATCGTATTCCTTATGCTTCAAGAATAATTCGACCATTTAAAGAAATCACTTTATTGAGGTATCAAAATTACATTTTCAATTATATTCTATCATCATAAAATAAATACTGTATGTACAAATTATTCTAGGCAAATCATGAGAAGATTGAGTTGAGAAAGCTATGGTAAACATATTAATTCGTTTTTGTAAAAAACTGATTTGATATAACATAATCGATTCTCGAAGAAAACCATAAACAAAAAAAATTATGTATGGTAACCTTTAATCACACTATTAATCATTTTCAATCAACTCAATAATAGTCAGTGACACAAAGGGTAAGAGACTTAATTGAACGTTACCCTGATTATAATACGAAGACTAAAGTAAAATTGACTGACATACTGACACGAGAAGCCATATAAATCGTGAATCAATTGCTCAGCTTGCTCTGACGTTGATTTATGACATATTTAAATTTAGTTCAATGACTTGGCCAAATCGATCACGAGAACAGACCTTGGAGACAAATTTTGGATGGAAAAAATACAGGAAATTCCACCTCGCCATAATTTCATCAAGTCAGCTTCATCAAATCACCCCTCGAGATAATCAACGAATCGGAAATTCATTTTTCGTCCTTTTTCTTTGGAATAACAGTTCCTGTGTCAGATTCTTCAGAAGGCGATGTTTCTGAACCAGAATGGCATTTATCTCCATTGTTTCACTATTAACACTTTTTGGAATCATTGAAGGTTTTGATTTTTCTGGTGGTTCTTCTGTTCATTCTCTACTATTCTCGGCAATTTTGAGTCATCTTTTTCAGTCTTAGAGGTGTTTGGTGATGACCAGGCATATTATCAGGGCTGTCACCCTTGGATCACTCTAGTCTTCGGATCACTAATTTGCCTGACCAATTTTGGTCTTATCACAGTTTTAGGTTCAGGTTTCTTGATTGGATTGTACGGATCTGTTGTAACTATTGCAACAGGTCCATTTTTATCGTTAGTATTCATTTGTTTTTTAACAGCACTCAGAGAGCTATAAATAGGATTAGTATCCAGCATTTCTTTACCTTAGTGTGCTTCTTTGGAATAAGTGGACCTACATACAAATTATTGTAAGTAAGTTCTGGTTCTGGAGAAGAAGAATTTTCTTCCAGTACACTGGAGCTGAGTTGCAAACTAACTCATCCATTGGTAGATTCTGAGGCTTTCTCCCCAGAGTGGAAGTGGTTCGTACAGGAGGAGCAGGTGGTGGCCTAATCCTATTTCTCAAATTATTGATGGGAACACTAAGGTTAGTAGCAGGCATAGACCTCCTCTTCTGAGCAAGAGACTCTTTGGTTGGGTAGTCAGGTAATACCTTCGGAAAATTTCTTCGTTTGATGGTCATCAAAGACTCTTCTGGACTGAGTGGACGTGCAGTGTCCTTGTCGTCGCAAGATGTTACATTTACATCTGCTCTGGGATTGAAAGTTTTGAGTTTTCGACTTTTACTGGCCACATATATATCTTCAACAGGTCAGATTTTGAATGTGAATGAGATATCTTCACAACCTCGGGGTTGGAAGTTAGATTGTTAAAACTTTTGGTTAAGTTTGATATTTCTTCAACAGACTTCGCAGTGAAATCTTTCAATGTCGCAGATCTTCTCAGGGGTGCTTTCGATGATCCTGCACCGAAATCTAAGGACTTTGTGAGTTCTATCGGCTGCTGTGCAAGGACACTAGGACCTCTGCCGGAAGGTGTTGCATCAATAGCTACTGAAACTTATCCCGTTTTTTTGAGTCTTGAGAACTGTTATAGCTATTTTGCTTAACCATCACACGCTTTACTTTAACGTGATCTTCTGGTGTAGGAACAGCTGGACTCACAGGTCTCGTAGGACTTTTACCCAGTGTGGAGCATTCAGAAGTTAAATCATGCTTGAGGGACCCAACCTCTCCATTTCTTGAGTTCAATATTCCATCCACTTCATCTTTGACATTCTGTTCTGGTTTTCTTAATACTCTCGGACTACATCTGCTTGTTATTTCGTTAGCTATCCAGTCTTTTACTTTCGTGTGTGCATCTATTGTGCTGTTAGATAACTGTCGAACCAATTTGGGTTTTTTCGGGTTAGGGCTACCAAGTTTGACTGCCTCATAGACGTCATCACTTTTTGACGATTTGGAGAACATTTTAACTAATCCTCCTCCGTTAGTGACAAAAGTTGGACTACCAGCGAAGGGGCTCTTTTTCTCTGGATTTTCTATATCGATATCAGTGTCTTCAGGAATAATTTCTGGTTCTTGGTTTTTCTTCATTAGGTAACATTTATAGTAGAGGCCCAAAAATAGAAAAAAATTTATCATAATGAATGCACCACCACAAATGACTATGATATTCATGGTTGTTGCCTTTTGAAGTTCCGATGGACGTTGGTCTGCAGAATTGATAACTGTTCCGTAGACAACTTTGTTTAACGTATCAGGTCTATCAGCTCCTTCGTCAACGACAGTACCAAAAACTACTTTTTCTTCATTTTGGTCAACTTTTGAGGTAGGTTTTGTAGCAGGGTAATACTGTTCAAATGGGGGTCGAAATATGAATGGTGGAGTCCCTTTTGGTCTTTTGGGAGGTGGTTCAGTTGGTGGTGGATTTGTCCGAATTTGATCTTCTTTGAGGCCTTCGAGTATGCTTGGAAGGTCGTCATTCCAATATCTCAGCTTTTTTATTCTGTAGTGGCCAAATGTGGAGATCGGTATGTCTGGAGAAGAGAAAACATTTATAATCAATTGATAGTTATTCAATCAATTAGGTCATTAAAGACAGCGCCTAATGGTCATGATATTTTAACGCGTGAGCGAAGCGATACTAACCTAATAACATTTATTTTGACTAATGGTCCCGAACTATTAGTCGCTCCATTTATAATCGAGTTGACTGAAAGATTTTTCCGACGATACCATTATGAATTGTGTATGAATTCTTGATCAATTTCGTTCACATTAAAATCACCTTTAATTTCGAAATCGACGGAAAAATATATTAAGGGAATCATGTTTAGATTTCTTCAGTATAAAGTTAACAATAAAAGGAATGATAAGTATTTTTTAGCATGTAAATGAAACGAGGGGTATTGTTGATCGAAAACCTACAAAGTTTTCTGTCGAATTCAATTTAGCACAGTATCGAATGCTTATTGGAGCTGTGTTTTGTACAAAAACAATAAATTATTCAGAAACCGCTCAACACACTAATTAATAAGTACTCGTAAATGGATAATCAGGTGGTGAAAATTTCCTTGATCAAAAGAGCAATAGTTTTCATCAATTGTTTAAAATTTCAATAGAATCTTACATTTCGTTTTCTGTTAGAGTGTGGAATACTATCAACGTAGCCAGCCTTATTTATTGTGAAAGTGCCTATTATCACTTCTTACTCACCCAGTAGAGAGTACTGTTGATATTCTTTGTTGAAAGGGGGCCAATACTGCATGCTTCCTCTGACTTCATCCTCATTGTCAACTATCAAACCTTTTTCTTCGAATAACGAATTGGATTTCTGTGAACGAGATCGAGATAGTTACTAAAAATATGTTCATGGAATATGACTTGATATTTTCTTCAGATGTATTTTTCAATTAATTAGTAGTACTCAGAACCACCCAAAACTATGTTTTTCTAACCTGACCTAACCTAACCTAACCTTAACAACACCATCAAAAATGAATTCCTTCATGTTGAATGATTGTCTGAAAACTTTTGATTTGGAAATTAGTGCAATGTGAAAACAGCATTCTAGACTCAAAATGCTGTCAGGGTTTATTTAACTGAAGTAAAATCCGATAATGAAAATCAACTAACAAGAACTGCATATATGAAGTACATTGTGAGTACGAATGAACTGAAATTGAAGATACCTAGCGTTCCTTGATTGTTCGAATCAAAGATCTTAGAAAACTAGTTCAACTTGGATATACTAATGAAACAAAAGTTTTTCAAAATTCTTTGAATAAAAATCACAGAATTTTGTGGGCTGACGCTTGAATTATATCAAAAAAAATTGATAGGTACGTTAATGTTAATATTCAGTAAACCATCTGTTGATATCAGAATCATCTTGGCTATATAAATGAGAACCAGCCTTAAAAAACAAATTAATAAATCAAAAATAGATAAAAGAAGTCCAACGTTTTCGAAGATTGACGAAAGTTGCTTCCCTAAAACTAAAAAGTCGAAAACGCTGTCCTGAGGAAGGCTGGCCGAAACGTTGACAGAAGTGAATATTATAGAAAGAGCCCGAGTAATATATCATTAGGAAAAAATTGCATTCCAACATATATATTTCTGTTTCATGCCTAATTCTAAATTTTCTGAACCTTTCTTCTTGATGAAAAAAATATGAGGATCTATCACAGGCGTGGACAACCTACCACGGCCTGGGAATAGAATTTTCTTGACCCGCCAATGAATTTTTCAGACACGACGAACCCCCAAATCAGCTCTTTGAATATACGGGGTGTTTCCTAAACATGTGGCAAAAATTCAGGGTATTGTTCTTGGACTATTCTAAGAATATTTTGTCCTTTGATGATTTTTGAAAAACCTCTTTGTTTCGAAGATACAGGGGAAACAAAATTTCAGATAATAACATTTTATTATGAAAAATTACATGAAAATTTAACTTAACCTACAAAAACTGTTGAAAATGACCACCTCTAGCCAAAAAAACGAATTCAAATGAAAACCGTGTTTGATCTGTAGGTATTCCTTTACCATCTGAACTTATCAATTTTAAGTAAAAAAACTGGCCGTTTTTAGTAACTGGAATGTTGTTAAAGAAATTTAAAAATAAATTGTACCTACTTAGTAAACACAGTGCGGTACGCATTTTTATTTAAACTATTATTAATTTTAAAAATATGAAAAATGTTGTTCGCCCTGTATCTTCGAAACAAAGAGGTTTTTCAAAAATCATCAAAGGACAAAACATGCTTAAAATAGTCCAAGGAACAACCCCCTGAATTTTTGCCGCATGTTTAGGAAACACCCTGTATAATGAGACCGTAGCAGTTGCGAAAGAATATAATTTAAGAAGACATTATACTACCAAACATTTGCAAAAATACGGAAGTTGGACTGGACAACTTAGAAATTAAATAATGGAGAAGTTTGATTAGACAGCAGAATATCTTTGTGAAAAGTAATGAAGAAGATGAAGATATCGTCCGGGCAAGTTATATAGTTAGTAAGAAAAAGCAGGATACTCAAAGACATTTCCAGAAGGTAAGTTTATGAAACTCGCGGATACTTTGTATCCAGATGAAAGAAAACGTTTGCAGAAGTCTATCAAGAAGAACAGCCGAAGACAAATAGATTCATTAGCTGTAATTATAAAAGTCGCTCTTGGAAAAGTAGTGGGAACATTATGTTGCTTGTTCCATAGCATTGGATGAAAGCACTGACATTAATGATACAGCACAGTTATTTTCATTCGCGCAGTCGTTCAAAATTACAGAAGATTTGGTTGCGCTAAAGCCACTATTGATGCTCTTGCGAAAAAAACGCAATCATAGGTGTCTCATTAGTTAAGAACTCCTTACTGATGAGTCACAAAGTTTTTTGTTGAATAATATCAGTTTAAGTTTCTTTCATTTATCCCTTTGTGAGGAACATAATATAGGGTTTATTTAAATTTTGTTGAATACATTTTATTATTGTAAAAAATTTCATTTGGCCTTCTAAAGATTTTTCTATTTGGCCCCTTACAAAAAAAGGTTGCCTCTATCACTTCATAATACTAACGCATCAGAGTATCTTCATTCAAGGAAGCCGAAAAAAATCCTTTTTTTAACTGTAATACATTCCAATCATCTATCATAACATGTGTTTATCTGAACCCATTCATATTGTCGATTTTGCTCCAAACAAGAAGCACGAATCTCTGAACGGCAACCGACAATAACAATGGCTCTTTCGTAGAATTGGCTCAATTCAGATAGCTGTCTGATGATATCTAAATTGAGTCGACATATCGCATTGAATTTAACTTACCCTCCGTATACGAAATTGCGGACATACGTCATGATCACCTTGGAGAACAATACTTCGTCCTTCGTGTAATTATCCGTGAAATGGAAGCTATTGCCATCTAACGGAACGCCGAAAATGTAAGGCAGCTCGTCCCCAGTCGATGTTTTTCCTCGCTGAAAAAGTAATGATGTATTCGTTGAAATTAAGCGAAACAAGTTTATCAGCTGGGAATTACCCCTATTAGGAAAGGGTGAACTCAATTATATACATTGACATGATTCAATTTAGAGTATAAGGAATTAGAATTATGTGAATAGGTCGGCTGGAAAAAAATTAGATGAGTGTTTCCATGAAATGATGAATTTTCTGTGGGAAATAAATGAAAAAAATGTCACGAAAGTGCTTAGCTTGAAACCACCCTAAGAAGAGTAAATGTAATTCATTACAAATTAGCATAGGAAATTGGTGGATCGTATAATTTTGCATCCAATCCAAAATTAAAATGAATTTTTATTACACGATATCATAACAATATATCAGGTGTCCCAAGGTAAGTGGCCTATTAGATCAAATTTAGCGTGTTACGAAAATGACTCTAGTTGGCTCAATATTTGAGATTCAAGTCAAAAATTCAGCAAGTCATTCGATATTGATCTGATCTATGTCACTGTTTTTGAATTTTAGTGGTCAGTTATACACCAAAAAAATCATAATTTGCCAGGTTACGAAATCTAATACGCCACTCACATTGGGACACCCGATATATACAGGTGTTCTGATTTATTTCCGACAAACTGAAACGGGTGATAGATCACATTATTTGAAGTAAAAAAGTTCTTATGAACATGGGTCCGGAAATGCTTCCTTTCGGAGATACAGGGTGTAAAAGTTGAAAAAATAATTCGCGTTTTCTTTGATATGTTTTGACTGCTTCGAAATCCTGTCATCAAATTCCGTATACAGGAGTTTCTTGGGACGATTAATTCAAATTTGTGGCCGATTTAGTTGTATTTTCTAGAGCTCGCCACCGGCAACCATTTTAACCTATGTAAACCGTTGCAACTTCTTTGTGCTACCCTGTACACCGTTTTGGACTTGAAAAATCGATTCTCTCATCCTTTCACTGACAAAAGGTATACTTACCTCATCGAAGTCGCTAGGAGCAACCGTTTCAGAGAAAAATGCATTTAAAGCCAAAGGGTCCCAAAACTTCTCCGAAAATTATTCCCATTCAAATATTTAATTGAATTCATTTTGAAAATTTCTTAGGCGAAATGTACGCGGATTTTCTATTGCGCACTTATAAGTAGAAGTGGTATGCTATGATCAGTTGTCATGCAATTATTTGAATCAGTCGAAAGATATTAAAGAAACGCGAATTATTTTTCTTTAAAACCCTGCATCTCGGAAACGAAGCATTTCCGTACCCATGTTCATAGGACCTTTGATACCTTAGATATGATCTATCACTCATTTCAGTTTTTCGGAAACAAATCAGAACACCCTGTAGATAAAACATGGATATGTATAGAATGAACAAGGAACAGTCCTTTGTTGAATCAGGTTGCTTCAAGAATGAACAGTTTGATGATGGATTTTTGATCATTTTCAGGAGGAACAAGATTTATGATTTGAATTTCATATTTTTTTATTCCTTAGATGAGCACCTGCACATCACAAAACTTTCACGACTAAGAAGTAACAAGTTGACCATCACAATTTTCAACATAACTCACACTGCTCTTAATAGGGGAAGTAGAGAACTCTAGTGCTGCATTCTGGCAACTGATAGCTTTATCGTGAAATCTGATATGCAAGGAAAACTTCACTCGAATCAGATATGCTGTTATGAAAATATAAAGATTTTTTTTCTATATTCCAATTAAATTTTTTATGTTTCTGTTACCACTATGGCCACAAAATTCGGCCTGAACATTCAGTGTATCAATTTTCATTTATAAAATCGATTATTCGAATCGGATCTTCCGTTATAAAAATATGAAGGTTCTGCTTTTCAATATTTCAAATCAATATTCTGTGATTCTGTTTACACTATGGTCACCAAATTTTGCATGAAGCTTATTATGAGCATCTTGAATATGGCCGCAACATTTTCATTTATATGGGTATCGTTTTGTTTGAGATATTGAGGAACAAAAATTTTGAATTTCCATATTTTATGAGACACCTTGTACGATTCGGCTGGTTAACGAACTTAACCGAGCCATTTGGAAACCGAACTCACTCTGAAAATTTCAAGACTTAAGGATAATCCCTTCTCAAGTTATTGTGCTAACGGTCGGACGGCCGGCCCCACTGACAGAATTGGATTTGACCACGAATTCGTCATCAGTAATAAGAACGCTATCGTTTGAGACCATTTTAGGCTGAAAATGCGAAAATAATAGACATTTGGGCAAAACGATATAGCACACGCTCAATAGGCAGAAACAATTTCATAATATTAATAATGATTAACATGTCATTGCAATAAATGAAGAAAACTATATTAAAGTCCCTCCCAATCAAGTTCATTCTCAGACAGAAACAGAAACATTATCTATTCAGCAGATTGAGTCTCTAACAACTTATAAGGGCTCTGTACTGATTGAGCTTCCATCCCACTGTTCCTAGTATTGCTCCTTATTCCTTTGCTTCAAGGTTGTCTTTGACAGACCAATCTGACTGGCGTTAATTAATTCTAGGAAATCACTTTAGTGTATATTCTACGCCTATGATCTTAAACGCAATCTCTGTGACATGTAATTGTTCTCTGAATTCACAACTTCCAAAGGGTATCTATCCATGAATCCATGTCAGTAGCCTCTCCGATATAATGAAGATACGAGATATAATGCTGATTTCATAATCGTAGGATAGGGCGGTTTGAATTTAATCAGTCGATTCACTGTTTGAGATTGATTTTCTAGAAATTAGAGTGAAACAGTTTTTCGTCGTCTCCCTTTTTTTGTGCATTTGTTTTTGAAATACAAGTTATTGAATTTATGTCTTACTAAGAAATAAATCCTGCCGCACTATAACACTGTGTACATTATGTAATGTTTTTCTTCATTGATTTGATGCTTTCACTTAAATGGAAATTTCGACATCAAAATAAGAAGGTGACGAATTAAAAAATTCTTCCGTCGATTTCAAAATAAAAAGTGATTTTAATGTGAACGAAATTGATCATTAATGACCCATTTGAATACTCAATTCAAGCTATTTTAATGTTCAATCCTCATGGCAACCGTTCAAAAAGTATTTAGAAGCACTACGAGAAATGTCAGAACTCTACTAGAACATAGATGCATAAAAAATTTATTATGTCAAATGTAAGTCTTGTGCAAAATGAGAATGCATTTCAATCAACAATTCATACACAATTGATATTGAGATGGTCGGAAAATTCTTGTAATCACCTCGGTTAACTATCGAGCGACTAATGGTCTCGAAATATTGAAACTTCTTGACCATTAGTCGCTGTCTTCAATAACCTAGTTGATTAAATAACTATTACGGAATTTTTATAATTGAATTAGTGAATGATTATAACAGAATCAAATAAAAAAAGCATTCTACAATATGTGTTTATTGAGATATCGTTCATATACGAGTGATTTTAGATTCTCATAAAAGAAATCGCAATGATCTAAATCAGACAACTGTGCTAAAGTGCTTAAAATCCCAGAAAACTTTTGAATCGTGTTGATGTGATGAACAAAATGGGTAAATCTAATTATTCCAACTCGTGAGAGTGCGCACATTGTCACATTGTGAATGTAATGTGATTTTTTTATGGTTATGATAAATATTTTTTTATTCTGTTTACAGTTATTGGTAAGTCAATGTCGACTTGAGATGTACCGGGTTTTTCACTATAATTTGACCCCCCCTTAAACTTTGTTACTAAAGGAGATACAAAAAAAAATGTTTCGTATAAAAGTTACACGAAATCAACTGAGGTTTTTTGATATGAGTTCAGAAACTGAAATATATACAGGGAGGCCAACATATTGATGGCAACTTCATTTTCTCAAATGGAACACTCTTTATATTTTTCCATGTTCGGCTAGCTCTTTTTCTCCTGATTTTGAATATGTTTCATATGTTGGTCTATCTCTTTTATTCTGATAAACACAGAGTTTCAAATTTTAAGAACCATCTGGCAAGATCTGTAATCATTTACAAGTGGCAGAGTGCGTTACTGAAAATGCTCATTTTGGAGTTATGATAAATTCAATGGGAAGATATATCAGGTGTGAACAACATTGAATGCAACAAAATTTTTTCAAATGGGACACCCTGTCCTGTATATTCTTCCTCTTTTTGATAGGCTATTTCCTCATGATCCCGAATATAAATGCGTATGTGGATGTGTCTCTTCAGTTTCCAGAGTTTCAAAGTTTTGAAATGATGACGCCGAATAAAAAAATATGTGAAATACCTACGAAATTCTTTATATCCAAACAATCTACTCAAAAGTATTGTTTTGGAATGAATACTTAACAATTACTTAACCAATGAAAAATGATAAACAATGGTAGTATGGTCAACTAAAGAAATTGCTCGAAATGACCACCTTCATTCAATACACATACTTCATATAGTTGTCTCAAGTTGTTTTTAGACTATTTTTGATAGCATGATTATGGCTCTGATTCAGTCAGAAATTAAAGCTTCAAATTTGTTTTCTAATCATTACAATATATCATTATTCTTTGTGCGTTGACAGGATTAGTTCAGAATCATTTGTTTAATATTGGTTGATTTTATATCATAAATGTTATTCTCCGCCTACCCAAATATGGAAAAATATACAGGGTGTTCCATTTGAAAAAAATGAAGTTACCATCAATATGTTGGCCACCCTGTATATATTTCAGTTTCTGGACTCATATCAAAAGACTTAGTTGATTTCGTGAAACTTTATACGAAAACATTTTTTGTATCCCCTTTAGTAACAAAGTTAAAGGGGGGGTCAAATTATAGTGAAAACCCGGTACATACAAGTAAAAAGAAAGGTTTAAGACGCTAGGCGTCTAGGCGCTATGAAAAAAAATTTTCTCCAGGAGCTTACCTTTTTTATTATGTCATTCGAAATACAATTTAATTCTGGATGTTTCTTCTGAATAATATAACTTTCTATTTCTTAACGTCCGCGACCTACAGCGTGTTTTATGATAATTCTATTCCACTTATTTTTTTCTGTATTGTGATAGTATGCCTTGATTAAGAGATATAGATATCATTGTGTTTCTCAAAATCAAAGAGACCAACTAACTTACAAACCATTTTTCAATAATCATATTCATGAAATATTATATTTCATAACAATGAACTTTTTTTCAATAAAAAAAGCAACATGTCAAATATTATGTGTCTTAAGTGCTATATAGCGGCCTTTATGACCAATACATAAATTATATCTTTTCCTTAGTTCATTATAAGTAACTTTTTCCAAGTGAACTCTAATATTTTGGCCAAAATAACTCAGGAATAATAAAATAAGGAAAAGATAGTATCTTCGTATGGATCATAAAAGCCGGTATGTAGAACAAATGATTGGCATGTTTCGTTATTAGAAAAAGGTGATATATTGTACGTCAGAAAATATAATATTCGATTGATATAATGATTGAGAAATAGTTTGCTATAAAGTCTATTCGATTTCAAGAAACACAATCATATCCATGACTCTAAATCAAGGCATACTGTCATAATAAAGAAAAAACAAATGGAACAGAATAAACATAGAACACGCTGCAGGTCGTTGATGGTAAGAAACAAGAAGAAAAGTTATGAGAAGAAACATTCAATTATCTCTCGAATGACACAATAAAAAAAGTATGTTTCTAGAAAAAATTTTTGATGGCGTCACGCCTGGCGTCCTAATTATTTTCACTGAATTTTACGCTTTTTTTAAGTTAACATCGACTCATACCAAATACCATCCACAGAATAAAAAAATATTTATCCCTTTTCGAGAAAAATTAAGTTACTATAATAAGTGAATCACCCTGTACATTGTCAATGCAAGACACGTTGAAATTAAAAATGCCATAACTATGAGGAATAAGCAATAGCGTATCCTTTAACCGCCAGTATTTTTTTCAGGCGAACAATGGATCAATATAGTATTATCCGGGTGATTTACTCAACTATTCGATTATAACCGACCATCAAATATCAGCAAATGGAACAACCGAAAAATGTATACACTTTTTCCACGGCAACATCCACAAATCACCAAGATCGTTAGGGTTATTCCTTACAGTTTCTAATTCAATAACATCAAAACGTGAAATATCGCCGGTATTTGTTTTTGCAATGGCGATCATCCGTTATATTTCTGCGTTTGATGAGAGTATTTGTTATGTTGCCCGATTCGAATCGAAGGAGCAAAATGAGAAGTTGAATTCAGTCGAGATCAGAGCTATAAATTGCTGGAGGTTGAAAAATGGCAACCACGCTCTTGAATCACGTGAAGAGAATTCAATAAACGTTATAAGTATTTATTTTGTGTTGTAGCTTTTTTATCAATGTTCGCGAATATGATATAGTACTACAGTATTTCATCGGAATACCTGATTCTGAAATCGTGTAATATTGAACTCGTGAAGATTTGAAGCTTGTTTCAGGCAACATGAGAAAACATGTGCGAATTGTGCAGTTCTTTTAATATGCAATTTGAGTGTGAGGTTAGGTTAGGGCAGGTTAGATTAGGTGAAAACGTGTTTTTACTGAACGTAAAGGTGATGATTTTGAATTGTTACAAAGATTCATATATAGTTTTTAGGAGATTTGGTAAGGTGAGTTTAGGTTAGGTTAATTTAGGTTAGGTTAGGTGGAGTAAACATGAGAAAACATGTGAGAATGATGTTTCTTTTGTAATTCTTTTAGTATAATGTCGGTGATACTACCTATGGTCCGTTCACGAAAAGTTGAGCCGTCGGTTGGCCAACGAAATTTGACATATTCCACTGTGTATATTAAAATTTTAGGTAAGGTTGTTTTTTTTCTTGTCAGATTGATACGCAATGTTGTCAATAGTGCATAGAGTTCTCTGATAACTCGCAAGTTTGTCGGGCGAGGCCGGCTACATTCGACAACGTTGACTTTATTTTGCGTTATGACAGCAAATACTGCCAACTTCAGATAAATAAACAAACGCCTACTATGCGCTCAAACTTTCGTGAACGGAGTATGATTATCCCAATTGATTTTTTTACTCATTCCATTTTTAGTGAAGAAGTTTCCATAGCAACTCTTCTTTCACAGCAATAAAACATGTAAGCCGGCAAAACTTAGCAAGTTAGTATTTCCACGAAAATTTTATTCATCTGTCAAATTCGACAGACAACAATGTTCCGACTGATTTTTTATTGTTGTTTTAGCCAATGAGCATACAATTAGTCGATAATTTTGCACTAGTGCAAATTATCGATAATTCGCACTTGTGCAAAATTATCAGGTCCTTTAAAATAAATGCAGACGTAATTATGAACGTTTATTACTTATTAGAGTAACGGCAATGTGACAGCAACTTACAGCGACACAATACGATTTGATGGATTCACAAAATTTTCTTATTAAATTTAACTCTTGCAATGAAAATGAATCGATAATTTTTGACAAATCTGCTCTCATGCAAGTTAAACTGTAAAAGGCACTCGAGCGCTCCGCGCACTCGTGCTCTTTTTCAACTTAACTTGCATTCGAGCATATTTCCCAAAAATTATCGATAATTTTCATTGCACTAGTTAAATTACAACTGATAATATTTTGACATTTCTCACATTTATATGGCGTTTTCGGAAACCTACTCGATCACTAACTCGGGTTACAAATTGACGGATAAACAGTTCAATTGCTGTCAATTTGTAACCCGGGTTAATGATCGAGTAAGTTTCCGAAAACGCCAATAGACAGCTTCGGAAATGAATATCTACTTATTTGTAAAATAGCGCAATACGTGTCATAAACTAGATTGGAGAATTCCAGACTTTTTCAAATGTGACCATATAGCTGTTAGACATTTTTTGTCGTGAAATAATCATGCCGAATACCACTGGAGATGAAATTTAATCAGGTAAAATTTCTCTTTTGTTACATTCAAGTTTGTTGCTCATCGACAATTACGCTCATGACATTTTTTCCAAAATCACTCGCCTGACGGCTCGTGATTTTAATACAGATGTCATTCGCGAAATTGCCTAAACACCGGAAAAGATTCCTCTCTTGTGGTATTATTTAGTGTGCAACCGCCAAATGGAATACATTCGATAAAGAATAAATGAGAGCGTATTGGGAAAAACGCTAGGACACACGATTTAAGATTCACATTTTTTTCAAAAAACATAATGATATAGGGTGTTTCTTGAGACAGTGGACGATACCAAATTTTTTTTAAATACAACCCCCTGTCAATTATTAGTTTTTTGAATTCTTCAGAAAATTCTAGACATAATTTATGTACAATATCCCATTTCTATCTTCAACTGTTTCGGAAATTTTTTTCACAGTATTCGTGAAATAAAATAATTTTTTTAATTTTTGTAATGCATCTGAAAACACTTAATATTTCCTAAACAGTTGAAGATCCTATGAGACATTGTACATGAATTATGTCTAAAAATTTTCTGAACAATCCAAAAAACTAGTAATATATAGGGGGTTGTATTAAAAATAGAAAGTTGGTATTGGCCATTGTCACATGACACACCCTATATTATATTTTTTTAATGCGCATCTAAAAATACAAATCGACGTGTCCAAGCGTTTTTCTCAACCCGCTCTCATTTATCCGCTATCGAATTTATTCCATTTGGCTGTTCCACGCAGTATGTGTATAACAATATTGTTTGAAAAGAATTGATGGAAGAAACATATTTTTCTGTGCAGTTACTTTTTTGCGCCTTTCTCGCTGAAGTAATAATGAGAGAAAAAACATAATCATATGAGGTTACTCACCAAGTAGCTCTTAGATCTAGTCTTATGTGAAAAGATATAAAAGTAGGAATGGAATGTGGCGTTAGAGTGCAATAATCCCATCTTCACCATTGGGGCAACTGTCCTAGCGTCAGATAGAATATCCAGAAAAGTGTCTCTCACAGTTTCTGAATTTTCGAAGTAATCTCCAGTGTATATTCTGCATAAGTCTGGAAGTTCCTTGCAAGTGTAACCCAGGTAATCCATTAGTTCTTGGTCACGTTGTTTAGGTAGCATTCCATTCATTAAAGCTTCACGAGTCAGCAAGTTCTTACTTTCCCATTCTGTTACTCCGAACATAATCTGAAACCTGAATTATAATGAGGATTATTCAATGAAAATAAAATTCTGGGTAGAAATCCACGAAAATTAAAGAAAGTTCTGATTTGAATTTAAAACATTTTCCGCTTCCCTTGATGTTGGGGAAAGGAATTCAAACTTCTTGTCTTGCTTTATTCAATCAGAAGTTTGGATTTTCTTATCAATATTTCGTCCTCATTCTGAAGACCACAAGGTTCAAAGTAGGTAATTCCCGAAGAACTCATAAAAAATAGAATGAAGCCAACAGTTTTCCGTATATTTGAATATGTGACCCCATTTCTAGGATAAGTTGAAAATTGAGAAATATTTGGTGTCTGCTCAGTGAAGAATTTTCGTAGTCATTCGTATTCAAAATGAAGCGCGTTCAAGAGAAAAACGCTCACATTTATTATGATTTTGCCGGAACTACTGGCAACCAGAGCTGTGCCGAGCACTGAAGAAAAGTGCTTCGAGCACAAAGCACTAAGCCTTATTGAAAAGTGCTCCGGAATCTCGAGCACTAAGCCCTTATTTTTAAGGAATGCTCGCGATTACCAAGCACTTTTGGAAAGTAATTCGTTACACGAGCACTGAGCACTAAGCACTTTTCTGAATGAACCTTTGTATTTTCCATCCAAATGTCTCTTAGTTTGAATTTTGATTTTGATGTCTTGATTTTTTCTTTCGAGTGATATCGTGTTTTGAACTGAGCATAACTGAAATTGACAATAGTTTCCTCTCAGCCTGCAAGTCTAATATTGTCGTTCACAGACAAATATAAAATTACCATGACATCATATAAAAAAATTGGAAGAAAAGGCTGTGGTCTCGAAACAGAAAATAAAATTCCAAAAGTTATAGAAAGACAATGACGTCTTGGCAACAAACTAGATGGAATTTTTTTTGTGGCGAAGCAAGAAAAAAATGCTGTCTTCTAGGAAAAAACGTTTTCTGAGCTTTTTATGTCATTCATTAAGTGGATAGACTGTAACTTGAATATTCGCCAATAACAAACTTGAAAGAATGATTATAAAACTTGAAAAGTAAGTATATAAAAAAAATTTTGTTCCATATTTATTTCCCAAAAAAAAATCGCCATACAACATTACAATTTGTTCTTCGAGTCATAATAAGGAGAACATAAAGACTTGTTGCAGTCCATAACATACATCGATATCGATTTTTTAACACTAGAGTTATAATTAAGAAAAAATTCAACAACTTAGATATCCATAGAGGTGGACCGAAAAAAAAATTATATTTTAGTTCTTTGTCTATTCCAATCAGGCGAAAGTCCCTCATTTTCTTGTTCCGACGATTCCATAAAGCTTAGTGCTTGGTAATTTCTGAAAGTGCTTGGGAGCACTGCGGTGCTTAGGAGCACTTTTTCGGATTACTAAGCACTAAGCGCTTTCAAAAAACTAACGAAGCACTAAGCACTGGTTCAATCTAGTGCTCGCGAGCACAGTGCTTACGAGCACAAAAGTGCTTCGAGTGCTTTCACGAGCACTAAGCACAAGACTTCGGCACAGCTCTGCTGGCAACCTAATAAAATTTTATAGGAATATGATTTCATTCCTGACAAATCCAATGAATTTGTTCGTATAGTCCGTTCACGAAAGTTTGAGCGCATAGAAGGCGTTTGTTTATTTATCTGAAGTTGGCATTATTTGCTGTCATAACGTAAAATAAAGTCAACGTTGCCAAATGTACCCGGCCTCGTCCGACGAGCTTGCTAGTTGTCAGAGAACTATATGCAATATTGACAACATTGCGTATCAATTTGACAAGAAAAGAAGCAATATAACCTAAAATTTTAATATACACTGTGGAATATTCCAAATTTCTATGGCCAACCAACGGCACGACATTTCGTGAACGGAATATAGATTGTATGTCTGATTCTCATCGAGGGCGCTACTTACAGGGTTCATATCAATTAGTTTTGAAAGTTGTTTTCAATATTAGATTTATCAAGCCAAATTTCAAGTGATCTCAAGCATCATTGAAGTTCACACCCAATGACACTCTTGGAAAAAGGGGATACTATTAACCGTTTTTGGAGTATTCCGATCTGAAAATTAAGAAGTGATAACATAACCGATAATACAGTATTTTTATGAAACCTCACAAGAAATGATAGCTCCCTGCCTCTCCTTTTTTAATTTTTCCGTTTTATCGATGTCTTATTCACACTAGAAAAATGTTGCATTCACATTTCGTTTACTGATTAATAATGATATTCATTATTGTTAATTTCATTAATACTTTTCACCAGCGTCGGTTATTACTCACTTCGTTATTTTCGAAACAAAATATTTGGAAAACGGTACATGTTATCGAATTTCATCAGGAGTAACTTTTTCGTGTTAACTTGAATGATGATTTAGTCCGCTCAAAATAATGCTCACTAAATCTAATATCGAAAAAGTTATTTTTAATAACACTTAGTACGAACTATGCATCATTGGATGTATTAGCTTCCCCAACTTATTCGTATGTAATTTCATTACAATATTGCCAATAGTCGAGGAAAAATTGTAAAAAATGAATTTTGTTCTTCAACACCCTTCATCGTGAATATGGATGAAATGGCGAAAAATTTTTTACTGAACAAACCTCAAATATTTTTCGTTATTTCCAAGTAAGGAGGCCATCATATGCTCAAAGCGACTACATTCCTCCACTCAAAGAAAACCTCACCTCTAACGAGCACCAAAATGAAAAATTCTCAAGTCTGGTTCAGCGGAAATTTGTCTGATCCCACCGAAATAATTCCCTCTAACCCATGAATAGATATCTCCCAGGAACTCACGATAAATCTCTCCTCGCAGTTGGAAAAACCGACCTTAGAATTTACCGACCGGACCCTATCTTATCGACCGAAATGGATTCGACTCAACAGAGCAGATGCATTAATTTTTCAATACCGTAGTAAGATCCTTGACCATAACTTCGGCAAACTTGATGAAAGCTGCCTGGTTCCCCTTTGATATCGAAGAAATGGAGCTTTATGTTCGATTATGGACAAATTGAGATTTATATACGTCGTTCGGTGTTCCTACCGTGCCAAAACTCGCCAAGTAGGTCGTCGAAAATCGAGCCACTGAATGCCGAGATGTGTGGGGTAGTAAAGATTTAATGTGCTGAAGTTTGGAACCTTTATGAAGCTGAGTCGGTACAAAGTTTGTAAGGTTTTCATCTGATGGATTTGTGGGAAACTACGGCCTGTGTGGGGGTTAATCAAATTTAAGAGCTAAGCGTTTTTTCTCTGACGTTTGATAACTTATTGTATGAAAAACTATGGTGTGAAAGATATGGCCGAATATTGGGAATTATTTGTCATATCATTCGTGAATTCTTTTCAAATTAAATTGTTAATTGCATTTTCTGTCTTCCTATATAAGAGACTTTACCGTTTTCTTTCTAGTTGAAGAACAACATGTATTTAAAATATAATTTTAATTCAACTCGGTAAATAAAATATGTGGCCGAAATTTTCGAAACAACAGTTATAATGAATTGAATCATTAGGTTTTCTCTCGAAACAATTTTGGGCTCTCTTATTTCTGAAGGTTTTCTATAATACGGTACTGTGTATAGGTACCAAGTGATTTAAGAACTCGAGAATAAAAGAAGTGTGACCTTAGAATTTACGGACCACGGTGTCCTCGAAAGTAACAATGAAAGTTGAAATTTTCACTTCTGGGAATCCTCCAGAGCTGGCGGACCAGATAATATTGGTTTATTAGCATTACTACCAAATAAGCAAGAGGAAAGTGTGAAAATACATAACTGAGCTTTCCGGCTTCTTGAAATTTGCAATCTCTTCCTCGTGTTAACGGCCGCACACAATAACTTTTTTTTGAAATTTTCATCAATAATTTCAAGCGATACCAAATACTCTACGCTTCAATTTCGAAATTGATAGATATCAGGGCAAAATTATGCTAAAATTCTTCCCAAGTAACAAGCACACAAAAAGAAGAAAGGAACTGATTAATTTATTTTGAGAAAATTCAGATTGAAAACAGAATTCATTTATACAAGAATGAAAATTGGTGGATTAAATTTCATTAAATTATCCTTTCGAACAAGTATTATATTCGTCGACAATCGAATTGAAATACCTAATATTTTTTTCGCTTATAAAACCCAATCATTCATTCGAAATACCACCAGCTGAACTAAACAGATGTGATGTTTTTCTCAATTTGAATTTTCTAAAATAATTGAATCAATGGTAAACCTATATTAGCACTTACACCTACCATCTGGCAAAGCGGCTTCATGTTGTTTGAGAATATATTTTATCCTTATTATTTAGTTTTGGTTGATACAAAGCGTGTGAGGATCCCATATCTTATACCCCTATTACATCATGCCTTTTTAGTGCTCTTTTTGTTGGCTTGACCGATTCCGCCTGAAATTTCAACGAACTGCGCATGAGCCTGAAATCATTTTGGTGCCTATTTAAAGCTTGCAAAAAAATTGAACCGATTTATCTTTCACCCCTGAAACGTGGGGATTTCGAGCTTTTTCGTAGAAATATCGAGTGGGATCCAATAACAAAATATTCTTCTGTCTAATTTGACAACAGTTGCATTAACCCTTTCGAGACGGGGTTATTTTCTGAAGTCGTGCCTTATATACGGGGATTTTCAGGTCCTTCGAGTTCCTTTGAGTATCCGCTCTTTTTAACGGTTGCTTTCTTTTGGGACTAAGCAATATTCTTCTAAATCGGCTTCGTTAAGTTTTTTCTTATTTCTCCAACTATGTTAAAAATTCACTACATTGAAACCTTTTTCTTAAAACGGTAACAATTCAACGCTTTTTTGAGGAGTTCGAAAATATGCGGCTCCTTCGTATAAGTCAGTAAGCGATTTGCACGCTTTAGCGGTTCCCGTCACGAAAGGGTTAATAGTTTTAGGTGATTTTTTCAAATTCAGTTTCATCTCCTATTGTTTGCATCATTATTTTATCATATCAATACAGATACCATGGTAATCTTTCGAAAATATTTCAACAGAATACAAGCTTGAGGTGAAAGATCCATTTCCTCAATGTTTGCAATTTTGGAATTACTTCCTGAAATCCATTGAACAACCCTTGAATAGGCATGCTTTAATAGTGCAACTCATTTGGGGGAAATTTGCCCAATAAATAGCCCTGAAAAGGGGCTCGAATATGGACTTGAAAAAGGCATGTTGTAATAACGATATTAGTAAAGAATGGGGTCTGAATCAACAAGGAGGAATTTCAAATAAATTTCAGTGATTTTTTTCCATGTACGAAACCAGAAATTCTGGAGTATGTCATGATGGAACAGCTCACACACTGTCTATTGACCTCTGCCTTGACAACTACATAGAAATCCGCATCCACTCTCCTTTATTACGTTCCAAAATCTCCACCCTTTTCAATATACCCGACGTTCTCCTATTAATGAATGCGTTCCGAAAATATAACGATGGAAATCATGGAAATCCCAATGGTCTTTCTATGTTCGTTTCACATGTTGTGGCCTGATGGAGCTCCCGAAAGTGGAATTAATTATGAATCAGAGTAGGCTGGTCAAATATGGCAGCGGAAATCAATGCGCCACTGGAAACTCTCATGAAAGTGACTAATTGTTATTTGTGATATCGCGGGCGTATATTGGTTTTTGACGCGTTCTCGGTCACCCTGACATCACCAATATTAATTAGCAACTGGTAGTAGTTATCATTTTTTGATTGTCGAACTCCAACATCGTTTCAGTAGGTATTCATAAACAGAGTGCTTATTCTATGGACCTCGTTATTTTAATAAGCAAAGGTTTAACGCCTACCATCGCCATGAATACAAAAATAATGAAAGCAGAGAATATAATTAATCGATCGAAATCAACCATATAAAACTTATACTTCGGAGCTAATCTCGTCCTCCCTCAAGGCAAAATGCGAACAGAGCACCTATGGATAGCCCTTTAGTCCTTATTAGGACTCATCAGCACAGGATAGCTCTGAATGATACAAGGTATTTCTTGGAACTTAAAACAAAATGACACCATCTTTTCGGTATAAATATACCGAAGACGCCATCTCGCTACTTCATTCAAGGCACGGAAGAAGGTTGTTCGTATGGATCTGGAGATCGCGTCTTCAGTTTATTCATACCTAAAAGAAGGTGTCATTTCGTTTTGAGTTCCAAGAAATACCTTGTATCATTCAGAGCTATCCTGTGCTGATGAATCCTAGTTAAGGTTTAATAAGGGCGAAATGGCCATCCATAGGTGCTCAGTTTGATACCACTTCCATTGAACGAGGACGTGATTAGTCCCGAAGTATGAGTTATATAGGTTGATTTCGATCGATTAAAATTATTCTATGCATTCATTATTTTTGTTATTTCTTATGTCATGACAGATACCAAGTATTAGAATTTTTCCGACGTACAATAATAGACTTCGTTGTTTGTGCAACAATCTGATTTGATCTCATCTTTTTCTGAAGGACATGAGTCATCTTTGAAATGAATGCTTTTGAAATAGTCTGAATGATAAGTACTGTACCGTGGAGTAATTGAAATCGATGACAAATGCGATTTCACGAAATAACATTATTGTGCAGAGAAGAATAAGAGTATTCACCGATGCAATAAAAAAAATTGAACTCCATATGCATATGCATGCATATCGTCCAAAAAGTCAACACGGAGATCATGTCACTATCTGCAGATAGCTGTTTCTCTGGTTTTTAGCAGTCAACAGTATAGAGAAAACTGCAGAGTTTGTTTCGCACTGATGAAGGGCATATGCCAGACAGACCTGTCTGCAGATTTGGCAGTTGACAAATCGTATAAATATCACGACCATGAGTACCTTAAATCAGGGTTTACCTGCACTAAAGATAGCTCAAAACCAGAAACAGAAACAGCAGATTCTCTAGGTGACATCCCTCGTGTTAGGAAGCTTTTGATATGAATTATTCGTCCAATTATTCAAATATACAAACACTACAGATGCACAGGGAGACAAATGTTCTAACGGAGGTTTTTTCTGTGTTCTTCTTTCATATAAATGAAGGTATGTTTGAATTTACCTCTGTCGATAGTTTGAAATATACATAGCCACATATTGTTATATACAGGTTTGGAAATTCACATCTGAAATATACGATATACAATGCATCAGACAGAGAATTCTTCCCTCCAGTTGCACAGATGAATAGTCGAGACAATCACTTGCTGTAACACACTGAATTCAGTTGTCTTACTTCATTATTCTACTCTTGTCTCTCTCTTATCGTTTAGAGGAGCGTAATTCTTTAGTATGGTAGGCAACAGTAAATAATTGAATCGAGTATTACGGGCAGCCTGACAATTTAAAAATTCTATACGTGTAGTTCGGGTTCCCTACCATACTGCGATAAGAGAGAGACAAGACTAGATTTTTGCAGTAAGTGAATTCATTCAGTTATCGCACTTGATTATCTCGCCTATTCATCTGTGCAACTGGAGGGAAGAATTCTCTGTCTAATGCCTTGTATATCGTATGTTTTCGATGTGAATTTCCAAATCGGTATACCAAAAATTCAATGGAGTCATATCTCGAAAAAAAGAATAGAAATATAAATAAGGGGTTTTCCAATAAGAGGTGTCATTTTAAATAGCTCGCTATCTCGGTAGATCTCACGTTTGAAGCTGTCATTTTTTAAAAGTTGACAAGTAGAAACTACGCCATCAATAAAAGTGTGATGATACACGCTTCAACAACGCATTGAAATTATTAAAATTCACTATAAAAATGGTTATAAGTTAGCAGAGACGGTTTGTAAAACTCGAACATTTTTGGGTCGTCGTGAAGGACCTTGTCAGATCGCAACAAAGATATTGGTGGAAAAATTCGAGCTGTTGGGACAAGTCAGTGATGTAAAAAATGAAATCCGTGCACGTCGCCCAAGAAGAGCCAAAAATATTGCTGCTATAGCCGAAAGTGTTGAAGAAAACCAAGGCTTGTCCATTTCTCGTCGTTCTTTGGAATTTGGCATTCCACAAACGTCATAACATTACTGGACAACGTTTACTTTCAACAAGACGGGGCTAATTGCCATACAAGCAACGAAACCATTTATCTTTTGCAAGAAAAGTTGCCGGACTTTCTTATCTTTCGAAAAAGTGATCACAGTTGGCCACCGAGATCTTGTGATTTAACACCTTGCGACTTCTTCCTTTGGGGCTACGTGAAAGAGCCCAGCGTCGATTCAATACCTTAAATATGGAATTCGAGAGGTTATCCAGGAGATAGAGCAGCCACTTTGCGATTTGGTTATGGAAAATTTTATTGAAAGGATATGGTCCTGTAAGCGTGATCGTGGAGGTCATTTGACTGATGTTATTTTCCACTATTAACGGCATAGCTTCTCCTTTACAATGAAATAAACTTCTGATAATTTATAGTAAAAAATGGCATTTTTCTTTGAATATCAAAATAACACCTCTTATTGGAAAACGCTTTATTATACGAGTATGCTAAGCTTATTATTTATTTTCTCGTATTATACTTAAAGAAATCAATTACTGAGAATGAATAAGCGAAATAAGGGAATTGAGAGACTTGTTTCGAGTTACTATTACATAAATTCCCATCATGACTACAACAAATAACTCCTAATATAATATAATATTTTTTCTCTTATCCCAATCCGAATAATATCTCTCTGGTCTTCTGGTCCCCAATTCACCTAACACTGTCGCATATCCATCCTCACAAACTAAATCGGAAAACACAATCGCCCTTATCCATTATTCAACTCCATACCTACTCAAATTCGTCATCGACTTCAGGGGGTCATTAGGGACCACGCTCGAGTCGACTATGGGGCCGAAGCGCGTCGAATAGGGCCTTGCGAAAACGTAGGCCCCCATAATTTCGTCCAGTCGTTTTCCTCGGAGACAGACCTTGTCGCCCACTTCGCATTCCAGTGCGCGGGCCACTTGATCTGTGACGTCCCGGGGATTGCTGGCTAATGCCCAATCGGCCAAGGCCGTTCCTCCCATCAAAATCGCTCTGTGGCACAGCGCTGAAATTATGAAGGATAGATTAGATCTGGCTGGACTTATAGGTGCAAATTGGGGAAGATTCATGAATAAATATCGGAGTACGGGAAAATTATGGGAGAGGGTACATTCATTGTTGATTTGAAGCAGTTGCAGATTGCAGATTTGGGTTACCGGGTATTTCAGGAATGCTATGGCCAGTATATTTGCACTAACAATGTGTACTTTGTGGACAGGGCAAGTTGGAACCCAAGTAGCATTTCAATGACGACAACAACATAATGCACCAAAATTAACATTGTCATTTGTTTAGGAATTAGTCGTTCTTGAGTCGTCGCATTGAAGACCACCTTACAACGTAGTCGTGACGTTAAGCTTGACTATAGTTGCAGTAGTCGTCGCGACAACGTTGAAGCAACTGCATAAGAAGTAGTTATTATTTTGGGATTAGGAACAACGTTCGAATAACGTTTATCAGATAACTTCAGTTTTCTCCATTGGTTATAGTTGAATCGAATAACGTTGTCTCAGTGTAGAGACCACTATAACCAATGGAAATTTTCTATTGAAGTATATAAGTAGTTGACTCGAAAACGTTATCGTGTACTCATTTCAGCAACCTTCCGATACGATGAGAAATATTCAATTAAACTGATTCATTCTATTTGTGTCGATTACTTTCTCAAAATTATTTTCGAATATCTTCAGATTGAATCAAGCAAAGATCACGTTTATATTATTCACGTCAATCTGTACATTCACTACTAATACCTATGGAAACTGCATCTGAAAGGTTGAAATTTATTAGAACGGTTCAAGAAAGTTTACTTTGCTTTACCTGGTCAATAGCAATGAGCTCCAAATTTCAAGTAAAAAGTAAAAATTATATTGACGTTTATATAACCTAACTTTCACGGGGTGTACCAACCTAACAACAGTTAAGTTTTGATAGTATAGGCAACTATAGTCGCATTTTAGGTATTATATTGGTTGTCTAGTAACCCAAGGTTTGGAATTTATGCAGTTTTTGGTCAACTAAAGTACGATACTACGCATGTTTTAAAAATTGGTCATCGACCTTTTGAACGTAAATAAACGAAAACAAATAATCTCTCTGTGTCGAAATGCCCGTCGTTAATACCAATCAAATCAATTTCTATTGCAAACAGCGTAAACGATTGAAGCTCTGGAAAGCTCAGACGCTTCTTGTAAATGTACTGAAAAAAAACAACACGATAATAACTTCACCTTTAACAAAGACAAATCAAAATTAAGCAGGTTGTGAAATCATGCTTAAAATATTTGTCTTATTTTTAACCGCCCATGAATACTAATGTTAAAACATTAATTCACAATTATGTTAAGTTCCTAAATGAAGGATAGATTAGATCAGGCTGAACTTATTGAGCAAAATACAACTCTATGCGACCCTAGCGGCGTTACGGAGAACTATCCCGAAACGAGTATTCATAAACGCGGGATATGACATTCGATTGTTTGTGCCTAAGAAAAGAAATGGAGAGTGATATTTGTGTTGTGTGTTTATTATAATATTTGTCAAGTTAGTTGGTTTTTAATCTGATTTAAAGATGCCTAAAGAAAATACAGTGAAGAACACTAATTGCTGTGTTTATGGAGGCAGCTTTAAAAAGTTCTTTCACTGGTCACCATTTTATAGGATATAGTGGTTATGAAAACATAATATTTTATCAGTTGATCACCAGTGCACTAGAGGAAGCATTTTAGATGTAAAGTGCAGTCAAAATCAAGAAAACAAAGATATTAGTCAGTTTCAGGATTCATATTTGAAGGAAATATAGTAGTACATTATTGGATATATTCCCAATTAACTGGTTAAGGAAAACAGATGAAGATTACTCGTCAATCGACAAAATTGTTGTGATAACTTAAGTTATTATGAATAAATGCCCTATAATCATATCACTTGGCTAAATGTTGATGTTCTTTCAATTTGCGGTATATCTTTTGATTTTTATATTATGAGACAAATCGAAGGTAACTGCTCTGCACTATTCACTATTTTTCAGAAAATAAAATACACATACTCACTATAATTCTGTTTTGTAAAATTAATCATCATTTCTTATTAGATAATTAGGTTTTATTTATACCAGGATGTTGGATTGTATTGAATGATAAATGCTTTCCTACTCCACAAAATATTAATTGATTTTCTAGTTGTATGTAATGAATAGAACTTTTTTCACGTTGTGAATAATTAAAATTTAGTTGTTAATTTTCATGAAGTCTTTAATTTCTGTAATAAAATCATCATGGAACTCAACGGCTTTCATTTCAATAACAAATATGGTCATTTTTTTTGCTTTCTATATATTGAAGAATAAATATTATAAATATTTTTTGATTCACTGAAGCAGGACTCTTTGTTTCCACTAAATAACTGATCATATCAGGATACATTTTATCTTTGAAATGAGCCAAGTTGGAAGGTTAATCTTCCTTCTGCAGTTGACAAGGGTGAATGCCTGAAACTGATATTTTTCTACATATCGTCCTCGATGAATATGATCTGAACTTAATAAATGATTTCATAGATCCATTTTCACGATTGTTCATCCAAAGATGAAAAAATCAACTGAAACACTTGAGAGAAAACCCAGAATCTCTCGTGTTTTGCTTAGACGTGCACGAAACAATACTTCGTTTCGGGAACAGCTGATTAGGCGATTGCAGCGCCGCCATCGGTAATTATTTGTCCCATAGGTGCAAATTGGGGAAGATTCATGAAGAAATATCGAAATGTTCGATATTATGGGAAAGGGTGCTGAGCTTACATTCATTGTTAATTTGGGGCAGATGCAGATTGGGGTAACTTAGTGTTTGGATGGGACGGTTATGGTCAGTGAATTTGCATTCACGATGTGTACTTTGCGGCCAAGGCGATTCATGGTGTTTGAACTAACCGCAAAGAGTTCGGAAGGCAAATGTTAGTTACGGAAGTCTATAGTCTTATGCATTCTTTTTCAAGGAATGGGCTAAATCATTCAGCTTTATTTATTCTGCCGAGCAGAGCACAGTTGTTCAATGCACTATCTTAATCTACAGGGTGTTACATAATTGTATGTCACAACCTGAGGGGGTGAATCTACTTGTAATTTCAGAAGAAAAGTTTTCATAAACATGATACGGAGCTACAGGGTGTTGAAATTTCCAGCAAAAATTGTTTCTTTCTTCATAACTCCTTTTTGTTATGTTAAATTTTTTGTATCTCTAACCGTTTTCGAGTTAACAATTATTGAACGATTGTATGTTACTCGCTGAATGGAAAGAATAACAGAAAACTCGATAGGTATGCCCAAAATTTGCTTTTTTTCGATATCTCGTCATCTGAGACTCAACTTAAGCTTAATCAATATCGAAGTAAAATAATAATAATTTTTTAGAGATACGAAAAAGTTATAGGAGTCAAAAAAAGTTTTTGAATTGAACGAAGATATTTAAATGAAAATTGATTTCACGATGACCAGTGGCGAACCGCAAAAAAGTTTGAGTGGAAAAATGAGAGATGGCTCCGGAAAAGAGAACACCTTATAGAATTCACTTAAAATTCAGAAAGTGCAATAATGGAGACTGTTGAAAAAACTCGCATTCCAAAAATATTTATGAAGAAAAACCAATTTTTTTCGGAATTTCAACACCCTGTAGCTTCGTAACGCTTTTGCGGACCTATGTTTCTGGACTTTTCTTCTTGACATTATACGTAGATTCACCCTATCAAGTTGTAAAGTACTATCATGTAACACCTTGTATAAATACACAGACACCTGTTTATTTCACGTTATAAATTTTTCGATTTGGGGATCTTGTAGAGTTCGTCAATTCTTATAAATTCTGGGAAAACATGTAAATAGCGATTTTTTTCTATTGAGCTATCAACCAATACCGCGAATCAGTCCGCAAAATAATTCCGTCCAGAGAAAGCTTTTCGACAAAAAATTCCAGCTGAAAACAGACATATTTCCATCTTATCATCATTATTATTACTGGGTACTTAGGAGTCGAGATCACAAGCTCCAAACCTTACAACAAGAAGTACGAACACAAGTGAATAAAGCCTCAAGAATCTCCGGTTATCTGAGAGACCTCATATGGAAGAACAATATATAATCTCCGATAGTAAAGTCCGCAATTACAAACACAGTAGTAGACCACTACTTACATATGCAGTGGAAACTCGAGCGGATAACAGCAAAAAACACAGACATTGATGAGGGCACTGAGATGAAACATTAGAACCATCAAAGGAGTAAGCTTAAGGGATCAAATTAGGAGTGATGTTGTGTCAGCAACACACAATGCAGATCTTCATATTGTGAGTTGCTGAATTATGAATGTCCAAGTTTATTTGGAAATACGCGCATATGTAATTAACTTTTTTGTGTATGACAAGAACAATCGTCTTGAGAAATTGATGAAATATACATCAAGTTTCGCCGCTTTTCCGCATTTTCCGCATTTTGTTGAATATCAATCGTGAATTTGTTTTAATAACGATTAGTGAATTTTCGCTGTTTCATCTCGCAATTTTTTGGAACCAATCATTTGAAAGTGCATTAACTGTTAGAGACAGTGGTTTAGAATAAGTTGACTTCGATTGAAGTCGGAAAGAACAGTTTTCCAGTATATGGAAAGTGACCTGTTTACTTTGAGGGATCCCTCCAGGCCTGCCAGTTCAAGGAAGCCCCCAGCATCCATAGTCAGTGGTAAGACATTTACATTCAGTTTCTTACTGTTCTGAAATCTGTAATTGTGTCTGCTTTCGCAACATCAACGTAAAATACAGTCCACACTAGCTCTACGTATTAAATACGGTAAAACGCCAACATTTTTTGGTCCTAACGGGCCTCTTCAGAGGTTTTTTCGTTATATGGTTGCAGGCTTCATTTTTAAGCATTCATATTTCTCGTCAATTAATTTGGTTATTTTTTTCGCGCCCGGAGGGTTATTGAATTGTTTCTTGATTAGTTTGTCAAATAATCGCTTCGCTAAGGAAACTAATTGGTTTTCTTAGTATATATTCTCATACGCATTTCATTTCATAAATCTCCATTTTGAAATATTTTTTTATCGTCGATATATTCCTCTAGTTCATTTGAATCTCTTAGAAATACGCAAAACGCAAGCGCTACTTCCGCGCTCACGCAAATTCAATTCTCAGTCAGGTGACTTTGTCGCAGCCTTTGATTCGTCCGCATTTCGCTTCTACAAATTAGTTAGTTTTCACCGGTCGCTGTGTGAATATAAACAAATGCCAAACATTGTTCAATTTCCAATAATTTTACGTTTGGAATCGCACTGTTGTTTGAAATTTCTCGAGTAATTCACTCGTTGAAATATTCTACGCAACGCATCATATTTGTCGCATTCATTCTCCTTCATTCTTTGTTGAAATATTATTGTTTTATACGCATTATCGTTCTGATAATTTATTATTATGGCTGATTCACGTATGAAGAAGGCCAAACTAACAAGAGGCATTTCTATTTCTGAAATGGAAACATTGAAAGCCTTAGCCATTGCAGCTAATTAGATAAATCCAAACATACGCTCTTCAAAATTCGTTTCGGTGAAATCGATATTCTCAGGGAAGATTTCAATAAACAGCATAACAATATAATAACTGGATTATTAGCTGACGATAATTCAGACATGACAGCTGAGGAAATGATACGATCGCAGTTTCAAAACGATTTCTTTCTTGTAAAAACTATTTTTTCCGAACTTTTTGACTCCGATGAAATAGGGTTCAATACTAGTTCTAGAAAGCCAAGCCTATTTCCTCAGACGCATTCACCAAATATAAGATTACCTGAAATTAAGATTGGAAAATTTAATGGTGATTTCACAAAGTTTCCTACATTTTTGGATTTGTTCGACGCTCTTGTTCATAATAATCAGAGTTTGTCTGAAATTGAAAAATTTAATTATTTAATTTCATCTCTTGAGGGTCAACCCCTATCGTTAGTACGTACATTACCAATGGTTCGTGATAACTACACGATTGCTTATGATTCGCTCGTACAACGTTATTCTAATAAACGTTTGAGGGCTCAAGCTCACTGGGAGGCGTTAGAAAGTTTGGCCAAAATTAATGCTAATAATGCAAGCTCTTTACGTCATTTACTCGATACCTTCACTGAACATTTGGCTGCTTTGAAACACATGAAATTTCCGGTGGAAGAATGGGATTTCATCTTGTTCAGATGTTGTTTAAACGCATGGATAATTCGTTAATAACGCGGTTTGAACTTGAGCATGGTTCTTCTGATATCCCACAATATTCAGTTTTAATGGAATTTTTAAATAAATATTGTTGCGCCATAGAGTCTTTGAAAACTTCTACCCCCCTTCCGATAGCAATAGAGGGCTAACTTCTCAAAAGTTTACCACGCATAATAAAAAGATAAATTCGCATTTTTCAAACGTGAGGAATGATGCAGTTATGCTTGTTGTCTGTGTAAGGAGTCGCACCAGCTTTTCGCATGCCCAAATTTTTTGAAAAAATCCCCGAAAGAGCGCCACACTTTCTGTAAAAATTCTCGACTCTTTTTTAATTGCTTAAGTTCGGTTCATAGTTTGCGCAACTGTAAATCACTTAATACTTGCCGCGAGTGCAAACTAAGGCATCATACGCTTTTACATCTGGGGTCGAACAATTCATTAAATCAGCCTTCTACTAGTTTAGAAAATATTACGCCTAATACGGTGATTTCTGCCACAGGTGTTATCAGAGAAACCGCCGTTGTCTTGTTGGCTACAGCATTAGTTGAGGTATGTGATAGTCACGGGAATTTTCATGTGATGCGTGCGTTGATTGATAGCGGCTCCATGATGTCATTCATTTCAAAAAGGGCTTCAAATATATTAGGTCTACCGAAACAACGGATAGAGGTAAAGATTCAGAGTTTAAATTCTTTGGAAACAAGTTCAAATTATGGTTATATTACTCTTTCTTTGCGACCTGTTAATCAATGTGAGCCTGTTTGATTTCTGACGCCCGTCGTTTTAGATAAAATTTGCGACGAATTGCCTCAAACTAAAGTTTGTTCGAAAGCTTTTCGCCATTTACTACATTTGAAATTGGCTGACTCGCATTTTCACACGAACCTGGAAATATTGATCTATTGCTGGGCGCTGATGTTTTCTCTAAGATTGCTCTAGGGGAAGTAATTCACGGGGAGACTGGCACACTCGACGCGATAAATACCAATTTGGTTATATTGTTATGGGTAAAAATCGCTCCGCAAATAAACTCAACACAATTTTCATTTTTTGTATCTAGTCCTGAGCAGACTTTAAATCAGGATCTTCAAAAGCTTTGGAACTTGAAGGTTTACCATCAGACCCTGAGAGTTCGTGCCACGACGACGAAGTGTGCGAAAATATATACAGGGTGACCCAAAAACGCGATGATACTGGGAGGTACATTGTATCTCTGCCTTTTCGAGACACCTTGCCAACATTTCCGGGAAATCGGGATCTTGCTCTTTCTCGTTTTTTGAGTCTTGAAAAGCGCTTATTGAGGCAACCTCAACTTTATGCTCTCTATCGAGATTTCATGCGTGACTATTTGGAAGCAGGTCATATGGAACCCATTGAGAGCTCTACAGTTCCTCCTCATTCCTACTACTTGCCACACCATGGCGTCCTTAAGGGCGAGGGAACTTCCACAAAAATTAGGGTTGTTTTTAATGCTTCTAGCAAGTGTCCTTCGCAGTTGTCGTTGAATGATCACTTGCTAACAGGACGAAAACTTCAAAGTGACATCTTTTCCATACTTTTACGCTTCAGAGTACATGAATTCGTTATCTGTGCGGATATCAAACAGATGTATAGGATGATCGAGGTGAGCCCTGAACACCAAGATTATCAGCGCATTATATGGAGGTTTTCCCCTGACGATATCATTCGAGATTTCAGACTGCGCACTGTTACTTATGGTATATCAAGTGCTCCTTTTTTGGCCCTTCGTACATTAAAACAGTTAGTAATGGATGAAGGAGCTAATTTCCCTCTCGCCGTTCAAGCTCTTGATAGAGATACGTATATTGATGACGTCGTAAGCGGTTGTAAAACCATTGAAGACGCACGCGAATTAAAATCGCAGTTGATTAATTTGTTGTTGTTGGGTGGATTCGAGTTGAGGAATTTTCTTCGAATAATCTCTCTATTTTGGATGATCTTCCAAAATCGCATCTTTCTTTCGATGAAAAATTTTTTGAATCCGCTGAAGAGGATGCTTCACTACGCATTTTAGGAATGCAATGGCACCCCTCTGCGGACGCATTTCGGTTTTCTGTTCGGTTTATCGATCGAAGATGCACAAAACGTCATTTGCTGTCGGAATTGGCTAGAATATATGATCCAATTGGGTTTCTGGGACCGGTTACATTTTTTCTGAAAGTATTGATTCAACGCATTTGGGCCGCAGGAATAGGCTGGGATGATGACCCCCTGTCGAAATATTTCGTCTATGGGACAGATATAAGACAGAAGTCTCGCAGTTGTCAGACCTTCAGATTTTAAGAAAGCTGTTCGTGGGAGAGTCTGATGCTAAATATGAGTTGCATGGCTTTAGTGATGCGTCAGAGAAGGGTTACTGTGCAATCGTTTATATTCGTGGTTGTTTGTGATCGCCAAATATATTGCAAATTCTTGTGTTCCAAAACAAAAGTTGCTCCATTAAAGAAAATTACTATACCCCGATTAGAATTGTGCGCCGCCGCTCTATTGTCAAATCTTTTATCATTTGTTGAAAATACTTTACAGTGTCAGATTTCATTCACCAATACAGTTGCATGGTCAGATTCCAAAATAGTTTTGAGTTGGATTCAAGGTCAACAGCATAAATGGCCCATTTTTGTGGCCAATCGAGTTTCCCTAATCAAGTCGAAGATCCCTTACGCAAAGTGGTGTTACATTCCCCACAAAATAATCCTGCCGATGCAGGATCCAGAGGGCTGTTGCCATCTGAGTTTATGTGCAATGAATTATGGTTCCGTGGACCTTCAGTTCTATGGGAACAGTTTGAGTTGCCTAACCTTAGTGATGATCACGAAGGGGAAGTGCTACTCGAACCTGTATCTTTTCTCGTCACGCAACCGCCTAAAGATGAATTTTATATTCTCACTGAGAAATTCTCTTCTTGTTTTTTAAACTTGTTCGCACAACTGGTTTCATTTGCGTTTCAAACACAATTTGAGCCATCCCAAGTCTCAACGAAGAATTGGTTGGTTATTCTCATCAGAACTTAACGATGCACTGTTGACGCTAGTGAAAAGCACCCAAAGCTTCGAGTTTTTCAAGGAGTTTCGATCAAAGATTTTTTCGAAACCTCTTCGCCGCCTCAATACTTTCGTTGATGATTTCGGAGTTTTAGGGTTGGAGGTAGGCTAACGCATTCTTCACTAAATTATGAGGCAAACATCCATTACTTCTACCCTGTAAAAGTCCTCTAACTACATTGATAGTCCGCTATTACCATGAGAAATATCTTCATGCTGGTCGACGAACATTAAATTTTATATTGGCTCAACGTTTTTGGATAATATCTGCAAAGAGAGCTATTTTTTCTTGTATTTCAAGGTGTACGCGTTGCTTCAGGTCTAATCCTCGGACGTTTCAGCCGCCGATGGCCGATTTGCCTCGATTTAGAATCACTCAGTTGAAAGCGTTTTCCCATGTGGGTGTCGACTACGCTGGTCCTTACCCCGTGTCCATGAGTAGACATCGTGGAATAAAAACGACCAAAGCGTATATCTGTTTGTTGTCGTATGTTTTAGCACCAAAGCAGTGCACTTGGAGCTCGCCTCAGATTTGTCTTCTGAAATATTTTTGGCTGCTTTACAGCGGTTTATCTCCAGACGTGGTCGATGCAACCACATATATAGTGATTGCGGTACAAATTTTGTCGGTGCCTACCGTGAATCAATAGTTTTATGCGTGATGCTGCATCTCGCGAACAAATACAGTGGCACTTCAATCCACCCTCTGCGCCTCATATGGGTGGACTTTGGGAAGCCGGTGTAAATCCGTTAAAACCCATCTAAACGTGTATTAGGAGAACAACTTCTCTCTTATGAGGAGTTTTCCACGCTTTTGTGTTTAGTAGAATCCATTTAAACTCTCGTCCTCTAAATTCGCTCTCCTCTGATCCTGAAGACGTGCACGCGTTAACGCCAGGACATTTCCTCACGCTGGAGCCTCTCTTTTGGAAATACCGCATATGTAATACCTTTTTTGTGGTATGACAAAACATATATATTATAAGAAAAGATCTGAAGTTTTCAAGACGTAGTGCGATTCACAAGATCGCGACGACGCTATTGGAGAGACCACGTCGACAGAATGACGGATGATCGATGGACGAAGTTGGCAAAGGATTGAAAGACTAAACTCCCGAAGACCTCTCGGCCGCCCCCCAAGAGATGGCACGACAGCTGGACTCTGTTTCTCAAGAGGCTGATTAGTGGAAGAACAAGACTAAGTCTTAAGAAAGATGCGAAAAGAAGAAGATTATTACTGGGGTCGTTATGGCTAGGTTTGCCTTCCAGGAACTGTGGCAATGTAGATCTTTTGTCCTTTCATTGATACGAAAATCTGAGGGGGACGTCAAAGGCGTTGACAAAACCCATCAACCTCCTAAGGAGCTTTGGCCGTTACCTCTTGGTCGTCCAGGAACGGTTTTCCCATTTAAATATTCTCAGGCGAGCCAGTTCTCGAGACTAGAATATCATGCGTTCAGCTGTTTCTGCTTCTGATCCACAGAACCTACAAATCACATCTGCTGATTTTTCCATATAAATGATATTTTTATACACAATGCCACGTCAGCAGTCCCACCATCACCTGAAGTTCAGCTTGTATCAGTTTCAGGAGGTTTGTGGTCTAGGTAAGTGAATTCATCACGAATTTTTTCAACTGAGCGAGTCCAAAAATGTTTTCCAATATGTAACATTTTCGTAATTTTGCATTAGCTATAATTACCAGAATAGCCTTAAGCAACAATAAACTGCCACCAAATCAGTAAAATAACTCAGTTTATGAACGTCAAATCGAAATGAAAATGTAAACACATCGCATCAAGAAACTAAACACTAACAGACGATGTTGTCAAACTCACAGAATTGTCAGTAACAGACGCAAGCAATTAGTAGGCAGAGTAGGCGAGCGGTAGACTAATTATCCCTTATAATTCAAAAGATGTTACGCAAAATATAAATCCCATTACTTATTGAGATATGTGAAAAGTGACTCTACTATGGGTGTCCATTGTGGTGTTGAAGGAAATGAAAAAGCGGATGAATTGTTAAAAGTGGATGAACGGTAACATCTGCTGGACCAGTGTTTTTCTGTGAGCTTGCAATATACCAATATAAGGCAGTGATCCAGGAATGGCAGTTCAATCTCAGAATTACCCTATGTCATGTGAAATTATGACTATCGAACATTGCGTGTAATTCAAATCTTACGCTCTTATTGACACTCCCTTGATAAGTGAAAACAGTGTTTATACATGTCTTCTATCATTCATCATTCTCAGCATAATAATAGTCATTCCAGAGCGTCTTTGTTCAGATTCATAATAATCTAAAGATTATCCCACATTAATACCCAGTTTATCCCACGTTTTCGCTCTGAAACTTGATGCTTCTCCAATACGCCGAAACAGAATACGCACTCTACAGCGGACATAAAGGGTCGTCAGTAATTACCACCCCGCATTTGATACAAAAGAGGCCGTAGTTATCTGCAGGCTCTGGCAGGCCGAACGCAAATTTTCGTCTGATAAATAATTATTACGTACAGAACTTGGCGCAACCTCCGCCTAACACAGTTGCGTGACCAATTATAATTTATAAGTAAACACCATTATTACGCCACCCCGTTTAATTCAAGAACAAAGGACCACTGACTGCTTTTCCGAACTGTTCGAGCGTGGTAATTTGCCGTGACG
>CM024241.1:85398939-85455367 GCA_013421045.1 Propylea japonica
CACGACTTGCTACGGCTTTCTGTACGCCAGAAGAAAAATAATATTGATAGATAGATAATAGAAAAATTTTTCCTCAAACTATTCGCTTTCTCAAAAAATTTATTTTACGAAAAAAAAAAATAAATTTTGAATTCAAAATATAAATTTAACATTCAAAAACTCCAAGTTTTACTCGAAAGGTAAAGAGGCTCTTAGTTAAGTCCAAGAACCAGGAGGAAATAATAAATCTCGGTGCGAATTTGTACCTTTTTCATTCTTGATTGTATTCAGGGCCAAAAATTCGAGTCAGGCACGAACACGGCTCGCTACAGCTATTTGTACGCCGGAAGAAAAAGAAAGCAGCGTTTTTGTTTGAATAATTCCCCGGATTCGCATAAATTCCTCGCGCGGATATCCAGCCTGAAAGCCGCAGAAACTTCCAGAATGAACTCGAGCTCCGGAAGAGTTACGTACTCAAAAATTCAGGATCTTCTTGGCGGTAAATTTATGGCAATTGAAACAATTAGAAAGTTTCTTCTTCGCCCCAGTCTCGCTAACAAACATATATATTGTCGTTCAGACAAAAAGCCGATGCAGCACGATCGCCGGGTGTTATAAATACAAAAATCCACCTCGGCCGAAGAAATGAGAGGGTCTCAGTGGAAAGAAGTCGAGGCTCATTGTAGTTATCAGCCCAGGGTGACATTATGCAAAGTAGGCTGGGAAAATGCATGAACCTGTTTGCAGTAAAGAGACAGGATCGGTCTTCGAGGCTGTAATGATGTTAAATTTCTGTGTCTTGTCGTGTATACGGGAATGTTTGGAGGTTTTTATATAATTCAGAAATGGGGATATAGCTGCTTACTACGGAGCGTCCACACACGGAAAGTATTTTCTGCATTATCTTTTCTTCGTCTTCATCAGTGATACGGAATGATATGAATGTAAGTGCGGACCGAGCTGTGCCGAAGCCCTTGTGCTTAGTGCTCGTTAAAGCACATCGAAAAAAAAAAGCACTAAGGTTCTATCTAGTGTATTGTTATCAGTGGAGCTATAAGATATGGTTTTATAGCATACCACAGTTGCTTACAAAGAGCTTGTTGCTATACTTGCCACTTTCAAAATCATGTTCTCTGGAATTCCTAAAAATGCTCGAGGCCAGCAAGGAAACAAAAGTTTAGGTGCAAATTACAATTCCGTTCTTTCGCGAAACACATGCCTAATATGATGCGAAATTATGAATGGAATTACTGGGTAATTTTTTATGAGCTCTGCAATTTATGGTTGAGAGAAAAAAGAAGATTGGTGTCGCTTATTTTCTAGTAGATATCTCATGTTAGTCCCTAGCAGTTTAGTTCGGTTTGCAATCAATCCAATGTGTATAACTAATGTGTAACAATTAACAATTTTTTGTTTGTTCAGTTTGACGAAAAGGGGAAAACATGTTTTCATACAAGCGTGCCTAAACTACATTCTCTACTGTATACGTTTCTGAAAGTGTAGGCAATGTAATTCTGTCATAAAGTGTTCTTATTGCTGAGAAACATAAATATAATGAAGAGATTAATGCCGAACTTCGTACAAAAGTGGAATAGTTGATCATGATACTGGAAACTGAATCTTAACTATTCAAAGATAAGGAAGACCCACTTCCACCAGAGCTGTGCTGTAGCCTTGTGCTTAGTGCTCGTGAAAGCACTTGAAGCACTTTTGTGCTCGTAAGCATTGTGCTCGCGAGCTTTTGATTGAACCAGTGCTTGGTGCTTCGCTTTCGCGTTTTTTGAAAGGGCTTAGTGCTTAGTAATTCAAAAAGTGCTTCTAAGCACCGCAGTTCTTGCTAGCATTTTCAGGAATTACCTACTAACCACTAAGCACATCATGTACTTGTTGAAACCATGGAAATAACAGACTTTCACGAGATTAGAATGGACAAAACTGAAATATTGATTATAGAGCTCAAATTCGGTTGACATCCACAGAAACCAAATAAATCATGTCGCAATCACTCAATTTTTTACATCAATTTTCCGGCTAATATAACGATCCAACAAAAATAATAACTTTCTGATCAGTTGGTCGGTGTATTTTTTATTCACTCGTAATAGTCGATTTGTCGAGTCCTCCAAGCCCATAATTGTTCATTTCTGTCCGATGAACGTCAAAGACGTCGTTAATCTTGCGTCCAATGAGAGGGACCCTCAGTGTCCTGGAAGAGGCGAATAGTTTACTTTTTGCAAGTTCCACACGGGAACAGCGCGACTCAGAAGTGACTAATGGTCTTTCGGATGAACTGGAAATATAAATGATATTGATATTCAAAGAAAAATCCCTTTCTCAATATAAATGATCGATGTTTGTTTCATTATAAGGAAAAGCTAGGCGATTTATAGTGAAAAACATCTGGCAAAACCACCATGATAACGCTTACAGGACCATATCCTTTTAATGAAATTTACCAAAACCAAATCACAATGTGGCTGCCCTATGTCCTCGATAGCCTCACGAATTCCATATTTCGTCAGTTGAATGCAGAACTATCCCAAGTTCATTTTTCCAGAAAATCGGTTTATGGCTAAAAAGATGTTTGATACTACACTCCATCTGATGCAGAAGTATTGCAAGTCCATCTTATATCCTTACCCCCCATTTTCAATATCATATAAACTCACGTGATAGTTCAATCTAGCGATTAAGTGACATAGCATAGTTCTGACCCATACCATAAGGACATAGTTTAGTTAAAAGTAGACATAGCATAGTTCTGACCCATAATATAAGGACATAGTTCAGTTGAAAGTGGACATAAATAGTTCTGATATGCAGAACTACCAATAAGGCTATATTATGTCCCAATTTTTCGGAAATTTTTTTTCGGCAAGTTTTGACCATCACCAAACAATCAGGGTCTTCAAGTTGAAGTTCAAAATGAAAGAATTTTTTATATTTTCAATCAGCTTTTGACATATTAAAAAAACGTGTCTCCTGAAAAGTATGAATTTCGCACTTAGTATAGTTCTGCATTCAACCGACGATTTGAGGTCTTGAATTGACGCTGAGCTATTGGCGTAGACCCTTTCACTTGTCACAAAGGAAGAAGTCACAAGTTGTTAAATCAGAAGATCTCGGTGGCCAACTGTGATCACCTCTTCGAGAGATAACACGGTCCGGAAACTTTTCCCGCAAAAGATCAATGGTTTTCGTTGCTTGTGTGGCACGTAGCGCCGTCTTGTTGAAAGTAAACATTGTCCAGATCAATACTATCTAATTTCGGTCATAAAAATGCCTAATTCCAAAGAACGACGAGGAATAGACAAACCCGGGTTTTTCTACACTTTCGGCTACAGCAGCAATATTCTCGGCTGTTCTTGAGCGACGTGCACGGGTTTTATTCTTTACATCACAAGCTTGTCCCAACAGCTCGCATTTTTTCACCAATTCCTTTATTGAGGTTCGACAAGGTGATTCACGACGACACAAAAATGTTCGAGTTTTACGAACCGTCTCTGCTAAATTCTCACCATTTTTTATAGTGAATTTTAATGATTTCGATGCGTTCTTGAAGTGTGTATCGTTCCGTTTTCATTGATGGTATAGTTTCTTCTTGTCAATTTCAAAAAATTACAGCTTCAAACGTGACATCTACCGAATAGCGGGCTATTCAAAATAACACCTCTTATTGAAAAACTCTTTAAGTTTTGACATCCAAAGTAACCGAATAAATTATGTGGCACTCACTCAATTTTTACCATCAATTTTCCAGCTAACATAACGATTCAACAAAAAATAATAACTTTCTGATCAGTTCGATGATTTTTTATTCAACTCGTAATAGTCGATTTGTCGAGAATTCCAAACCCATCATTGTTCATTCTGTCCGATGAACGTCAAAGACGTCGTTAATCTTGCGTCCAATGAGAGGGACGCAACGACCCTCTAGTATTTTGGAAAAAACGTATAGTTTACTTTTGCAAGTTCCACACGAGGTACAACACGACCCAGAAAGTGATTAATGGTCTCACGGATGAGAAGTAAACTTGAAAATATAAATATAAACTAGAAATTTTGGAGCATCTACCCACTTCGCGAGGAGGGAAATCACATTTAGCTTCGTCGAGTTGTGAGGAAGTGATTAGGTAATGGTCTTCCTGATGAGCAGTAAACTTGAAAATAAAAAAAATTAATGCAACTAGAAAATTTTCTTATTCGTACCTACTTTGCGCAAACGCCGAATAGCGTTTTTATACAGGGTCTTTCACGAGGAACCTCACCCATATTTATACGGGAAACTACTGAACGTATTTTCATGAAATTCAGCACTTATAAGTATTTCACGATGCTGATGAAATCTAAAATGTTTTCAAGGCATGAGCACCTCCGGTTTTTCCGGAAATGACGTCAACTTCCGTTTTTCAAATTAGAACACCATTTTTTTATTGCAGAAATAGATTCCTTAGAAAATTTCAAGTTATTTTGATGTAACATTTTTCAGTTTTGGTTGGAAAATTCTCTCTGAGCAGAAAAATTCGAAAAAATAATCGAAAATAGAGCTCCGCTGAAACAAGAATAACTTCGAGGTTTTTGAATGGAAAATTTTCATTTTTGGGATTTTTCAAGATGTAAGATTGATGTATCCACTTTGAAAATTGAAATCGCGATTCATGATACAGGGGGTGAAAAAATCGCTTTCAAAGTTAGGGATGACAAAATCGTGAGAAATCAATTTTTTCAAATTAGAACCCCCGTTTTTTTATGGCAGATATTGAATCTACGTTAAAAAATAATGTGAGTGTGTGCATCACACCCTTGCCCTAAAGTGGATATTTTCTGATTTATTCACAAAAAACTGTTTTTTGTCTTGAATTTTCAGTTTTTTTTCCCTTCACGCCACAAAAAGATGAAATTTTCAGGAACTGTTACTTAAACCATTTTAGATTTTACTACCCTAATATGCAAGAGAAAAAAGTTACAGGTTGTTCCTAAATAGATGGCGATTTTGATTCGAATTTGTATCGGAAACCTCTTTATTTCAACTAATCGCCATCGGTTTTCTCTCCAGTGATAAATAAATAATTCCTTATGAACCATATGCAAAAACTTACCATGTTTTACATTCTCTTTTTTAATGATAAATATCATTAATTACATCTGCCAAATTAATGATATCTATCATTAAAAAAAAGAATGTAAAGCATGGATATGGTTCATAAGGAATTATTTATTTATCACTGGAGAGAAAACCGATGGCCGATTAGTTGAAATAAAGAGGTTTCCGATACTAATTCGAATCAAAATTCGCCATCTATTTAGGAACAACCTGTAACTTTTTTCTTTTGCATATTAGGGTAGTAAAATCTAAAACATGGTTTAAGTAACAGTTCCTGAAAATTTCATCTTTTTGGCGTGAAGGGAAAAAAAACTGAAAATTCAAGACAAAAAACAGTATTTTGTGAATAACTCAGAAAATATCCACTTTAGGGCAAGGGTGTGATGCACACACTCACATTATTTTTTAACGTAGATTCAATATCTGCCATAAAAAAATGGGGTTCTAATTTGAAAAAATTCATCAGCATCGTGAAATACTTATAAGTGCTGAATTTCATGAAAATACGTTCAGTAGTTTCCCGTATAAATATGGGTGAGGTTCCTCGTGAAAGACCCTGTATAAGGACAATAAATCTGCTGCAGAAATAGTACCAAGGGCTATAGACACATCAAACATGTGGAAACAGAACCAATGTCCAAGTCCAGTGTGACACCATCACAGTCTGGGATTTCGATTGTGATAAAGGAAATAGCTGTATTGAATGTGGTCGACATATTCATGATAAATCTTCGAATGAAGATGAACTAAACTGACCCCTATGTTCTCAAGAATTTTCCAGAGTAGCAACAGGGTGAAAACCTATAACTGCTTCAGAAAGTCAGGCAGTCAGAGATTATGTATTGGTTGATGCTCCAGATCAAAAAGAGCGAGGACTTTTTATTTCTTGTACGAGGCACGGACTTCTAGAAAAAGAGTCTTTAGAAAACATTATTAAATCAATATCTAAGAATTTTCTTCTTTTTTTCGAAATTTTCATCTCGATTTTAATATTGTATAATATAATATTTTGTTCAATTCTACGTTTACATTTCGTCAACTACTCGTAGTACAGGGTTTTTCACTATAATTTTAACCCCCCCCTTTAACTTTGTTACTAAAAGAGATAAAGAAAAATGTTCTATACAAAAATTTCACGAAATCAACTGAGATTTTACAATATGAATCCATGTTATGGAATATATACAGGGTGGCCGACATATTGATGGCAACTTCATAGTTTCAAGTGAAACATCCTATATATTTTTCCAGATTTGGCTTGCTCTATTTCCCCTGATTTCGAATATGTATTATATGTTGGTATATCTCTTTTATTCTGAGAACCACAGAGTTTCAAATTTTACGAACCACCTGGCAAGCTCTGTAATCATTTTTTAAGTGGCAGATTGCGTTTACTGAAAATGTCCATATCTGGAGCTGTGATAACGCCAACTGTATATAGGATGAACAACATTTTGAATAAAACTACATTTTTTCGAATGGGACATCCTGTCCTGTATGTTCTTCCATCTTGATGGGCTATTTCCCCTGATCTCGAATAAATATGTGTATCTCAATTTTCAGAGCTTCAAAGTTTTGAAATGATGATACCGAATAAACAAATATGTGTAATACCTACGAAATTTCTTATATTCAAACAATTCATTTAAAATTATTGTTTTAAAACGAATACTCAACAATTACACAACCAATTAAAAATTATAAACTTTGGTAGTATGGTATGAATAACATAAACTGAATAATTGCTCAAAATGACCAACTTCATTCAATACACATAGTTTATATCGTTTGTCTCAAGTTGTTTAGACTATTTTAGAGAGCATTATAATGGCTCTGATTCAAATCACGAATTAAAGATTCAATTCTGTTTTTAATCATTACAATATTATCATTATTGCTAAAGTAATTTTTTTCCTTCAGGAACGGCCATAAAAACGTGTCCAACGGGGTTAAATCGGGACTATTTGGTGGCCATAAAATGGGTGCGCCATTACCAATCCAAATATCAAATTGGACACTTCAATGGTAACGACCTTTCAAAACGCTATGCCAGATTGTTCTTAAAATTTGAAACTCTATAGTGCTCAGAATACGGAAGATAGACCAACATATGTTACATATTCGAAATCAGGGAAAAAGAGCCAGCCAAATATGGAAAAATATACAGTTATTCCATTTGAAAAAATGAAGTTGCCACCAATATGTTGGCCACCCTATATATATTTCAGTTTCTGGAGTCATATTGAAAAACCTCTGTTGATTTCGTGAAACTTTTGTATGAAAAATTTTTTGTATCTCCTTTAGTAACAGAGTTGCAGAGCGGGTCAAATTATAGTAAAAAAACCCTGTACCTTACTTGAAATGGTAAAGTCCGTTAACATCCACAGTACCCGAATAAATCAAATAGAACTAACTCAATTTTTCACCATCAATATTGCTGCTGTAGCCGAAAGTTGTTGAAGGAAACTCAGGTTTGTCCATTCCGCGTCGTTCTTTGGAATCAGACATTACACAAAAGTCAATACAACCGAATTTTGCATGAAGATTTGGGTCTTTAGGCTTATTAAGTTCAATTTGCACAAGAACTCAAGAAAGCCGAACATCAACAACGTCGTGTCTTTGCTGATTGGGCTGGTTGAAATGCACGAAAATGATCCTAAATTTAATCGAAAAATCATCTTGAGTGATGAGGCCCATTTCCACCTCTGTGGCTTCGTCAACAGGCAAAATTGTCGCACCTGGGGCTAGGAAAACCAAAGAGTTATTGTTGAAAAGCCTCTCTATCCTCAACGTATGACTGGTGCGGATTATGGTGCTGCTGGACCTTACTTTTTCGGAAATGATGCTGTAGCAACAGTTACGGTCAATGGATTGCGCTATCTAGAGATGATTAATGATTATTTATGGACGAAATTGGATAGTATTGAACTTGACAACGTTTATTTTCCACAAAAATGCGCTACGTTCCACACAAGCAACGATACCATTGATCTTTTGCGGGAAAAGTTTCCGGATCGTGTTATATCCCGAAGAGGTGATCACATTCGGCCACCGAGATCTTGTGATTCAACACCTTGCGACTTCTTCTTTTGGGGCCACGCGAAAGAGAAGGTCTACGCCAATACCCCATCGTCGATTCAAGACCTCAAAGATGGAATTCATGAGGCTATCAAGACATAGATCAGCCCCTTTGTGATTTCGTTATGGAAAATTTAATTGAAAGGATATGGTTCTGTAAGCGTGGTTGTGCTGGTCATTTGCCTGATGGTATTTTCCACTAATAACGGCATAGCTTCTTCTTTATAATGAAAAAAAATCCGATCATTTATATTGACAATTGGCATTTTTCTTTGAATATCAAAATAACATTCTTATTGGAAAACCCTTCATAATTTTTGATCAATTCTACGTTTACAGTTCGTCAACTTTGTTCTGAAGGATCACGACGTACCTTACCTGACATAGTAACTTCTGTGACATCCACAGTAACCGAATACATTTTTCATCATCAATTTTCCAGCTAATATAACAGTTCAACAAAAAATAACATCTATCTGATCAGTTGGTCGATGAATTTTTTATACAACTCGTAATCGTCGATTTGTCGAGTCCTCCAAGCCCATAATTGTTCATTTCTGTCCGATGAACGTCAAAGACGTCGTTAATCTTGCGTCCAATGAGAGGGACCCTCAAGTGTTCTGGAAGAGGCGAATAGTTTACTTTTTGCAAGTTCCACACGAGGTACAACACGACCCAGAAGTGATTAATGGTCTCCCGGATGAGAAGTGAACTTGAAAATATAAATATAACTAGAAATTTTGGAGCATCTACCCACTTCGCAAGGAGGGAATCACATTAAGCTTCGTCGAGTTGTGAGGAAGTGATTAGGTAATGGTCTCCCTGATGAGAAGTAAACTTGAAATAGAAAAAATTAATGCAACTAGAAAATTTTCTTATTCGTACCTACTTTGGCGCAAACGCCGAAAAGCGTTTTTATATAAGGACAATAAATCTGCTGCAGAAATAGTACCAAGGGCTATAGACACAACAACATGTGGAAACAGAACCAATGTCCAAGTCCAGTGTGACACCATCACAGTCTGGGATTTCGATTGTGATAAAGGAAATAGCTGTATTGAATGTGGTCGACATATTCATGATAAATCTTCGAATGAAGATGAACTAAACTGACCCCTATGTTCTCAAAATTTTCCAGAGGAGCAACAGGTGAAAACCTATAACTGCTTGAGAAAGTCAGGCAGTCAGAGATTATGTATTGGTTGATGTTCCAGATGTCCTCAAAAACAGAGAGGACTTTTTACTTCTGGTACGAGGCACGGACTTCTAGACAAAGAGTCTTTAGAAAACATTATTGAATCTATATCTAAGAATTTGCTTCTTTTTTTCGAAATTTTCATCTCGATTTTAAAATTGTATAATATGAATTTTTGTTCAACTCTACGTTTACAGTTCGTCAACTACTAGTTGTACAGGGTTTTTCACTATAATTTAACCCCCCCCTTTATCTTTGATACTAAAAGAGATACAGAAAAATGTTCCAAATTTTTCAAATTTTAAGAACCACCTGGCAAGCTCTGTAATCATAAGTGGCAGACTGCGTTTACTGAAAATGTCCATACCAGGAGCTGTGATAACGCCAACTGGAATATATACAGGGTGAATAACATTTGGATGCAACTACATTTTTTCAAATGGGACATCCTGTCCTGTATATTCTGTGGGTGTGTCTCTTCAATTTTCAGAGTTTCAAATTTTTGAAATGATGATACCGATTAAAAAAAATTGTGTTGGTAATACCTACGAAATTCTTTATATTCAAACAATTTATTTAAATTATTGTTTTAAAACGAATACTCAACAATTACACAACCGATTAAAAACTATAAACTTTGGTAGTATGGTATGAATAACATAAACTGAGTAAATTGCTCAAAATGACCACCTTCATTCAATACACATAGTTTATATCGTTGTCTCAAGTTGTTTAGACTATTTTAGAGAGCATTATTATGGCTCTGATTCAAATCAGGAATTAAAGCTTCAATTCTGTTTTAAATCATCACAATATTATCATTATTGCTGAAGAAAATTTTTTTCTTCAGGAACGGCCGTAAAAACGTGTCCAACGGGGTTAAATCGGCATTACCAATCCAAATATCAAATTGGACACTTAAATGGTAACGACCTTCCAAAACGCTATGCCAAATTGTTCTTAAAATTTGAAACTCTATGGTGCTCAGAATACGGAAGATAGACCAAAATTTGTTACATATTCGAAATCAGGGAAAAAAGAGCTAGCCAAGTATGGAAAAATATAGAGGGTATTCCATTTGAAAAAATGAAGTTGCCACCAATATGTTGGCCACCCTATATATATTTCAGTTTCTGGAGTCATATTGAAAAACCTCTGTTGATTTCGTGAAACTTTTGTATGAAACATTTTTTGTATCTCCTTTAGTAACAGAGTTGCAGGGCGGGTAAAATTATAGTAAAAAACCCTGTACCTTACTTGAAATGGTAAAGTTCGTTGACATCCACAATAACCGAATAAATCAAATAGAACTAACTCAATTTTTCACCATCAATTTTCCGGCTAATATAACGATTCAACAAAAAATAACTTTCTGATCAATGATGAATTTTTTATACCTCCTGCTGGACAACTCGTAATCGTCGATATGTCGAGTCCTCCAAGCCCATAATTGTTCATTTCTGTCCGATGAACGTCAAAGACGTCGTTAATCTTGCGTCCAATGAGAGGGACCCTCAAGTGTTCTGGAAGAGGCGAATAGTTTACTTTTTGCAAGTTCCACACGAGGTACAACACGACCCAAGAAGTGATTAATGGTCTCCCGGATGAGAAGTGAACTTGAAATATAAATATAACTAGAAATTTTGGGGCAACTGTCTGACATCAGCGAAATTAATACGTTTTCCAAATTGTAAAGAACGCCATGACCGGGAAAACAAAAGTCATGTATAACCCCGTTTGACAGATATTAGTTCTAACATTTCCAGTAATTGATTATACCATGAATATGGAATTTTGTAATGAATCCACGTGCTCGGGACAGGATAATTCATCATTTGTAATTTTTGTTTTATGGCTGGTAAGTTCTAAAAAGCTGCGGTGATTGCGTTGTGTAAATTGAATCGTGACTTGGCGGCACGTGAAGTTTATTGCTGTAGCCACTTTCTTGATGATTCTGAAAAAGTTGATTGAAATTACCTATATCGATGAATAATGAATAAAGATGTAGGGTTTTCTAGGGCTATAGAAGTATAATCAAGATCATCAGTTAATGACATTTATTGTTCCATTTTTCCTCTATGTCCTCATTGAAATTGATTATTCAATGCATACTCGTCCATTTTATATGAAGAAAAAAAGATTATTCTTTGGATTGAGAGTCAGCAGCTTTTTCGTGATATTCTATCAACTAACTTGCTCAAGGAATATGCATATCAAAGATTGAGGAGAGGAAGGTAGAAAACTGAGCGACTACGATGATATCAGCGCCATCTAGGTATGTGTCAGATTAAGTACTAAAATTCAGGAAAATGGTTAAAATCGAAGATTGTAGAGACAATTTCGTGTAAAACAAGGACATTTGATTGCCATCATTGCACGTGGGTAGCCTATTCGTGGCTTTATTTTAGTTGCGTTTCGTATTGTATTCTGTGTTCGTATTTTTTTAGATTCGAAATGGTTTATAGAGCATATTGTATGGTGGTGAACGGCAAAAATGATAAAGAAGCCAATCCTGAGCTTGCCTTTTTTCACATTGCCAAAGAAAATGGAATTGTAGGTATTGAAACTCGTATCATATCTCTATTACTGATTGCTTTTCAATTTCAGTGCTTAAAAATGGATTGAATTTTTTGGTCGAAGAAATATTAATCTCAGGAGCTGTTAAAGAATATGGAGTGAGAATTTTTCTAAAGATCGAAGAAAAACTAATTGAGAAGCGCTATACTGTTGAAATTTCCATTGTTTTCCAATTCCATCTTCGAATTGTGATTTATTTTTAATTGTTTTGATAATTTGGTATCTGATAATATGTAAGAAAATTATTGATTTGTGAGTAATGATTTCTAATAAAACTATAGCAATACAATATCGCATTTCATTAATATAAATTCAGTTTGAACAATGTTGAGATGAAAAATATCATCCTGATCATTAAGCCAATCACTACCTTTGTTCTACCGATCAGGATTTTTTTTCTGTGATTGACGTCTAAATTTAATTTAATACGTAGGAATAAATTAATTCGAATTTGGCGCTCATAATAACAGTTCTCTGTATTGCAAAATTTATCATTTTCAGCGCCATCTATGTGTCACAATTAATCAACTAACCGAAAAACTTAGTCGGATTTAGTACTAGAGTTGTAGGGGTGTTTCCTATCTTGCTCTCTCTAATCTTTGATACATATAGCTCATTTATTCAGTGTTGCGAACTCACTAGCAAATATAAAAAAAATTTTTGGAAAAATCCTGACCAGGTGCTTTTGAGCGCTCGTTCATTGGTGGAGCACTAATTTTATTACCTGAAATTTTGGTACAGAACTTGAGATTTATATTCATAATATATAAATGCAAAATCTACGCACGATCAGAAAAAAATTCTGGAAATTATTCACTGCAATATGTTTCAGCTTGAAATAAAAAAAAAAATCTTTGGTTCTGACGATGCGATCCTCTTTGATTTTGCATGAACAACTTCCAGTCCAATCGGATGTTTTGTTATGGAAATATAAGGATTCTTCTTTTTCATATTCCGAATTTTCTCTGGTAGCAAAAGTTTGATTGATTGGTTTCGTTCGGTCTAACAAATTGAGGAACAAAAATTTTGAACAACCTCGGTGGTCGATTTGGCTGGTTAATGCTCTTAACTGCGGCATTTAAGTACCGAACTCATTCTCAAAATCTCAAGTCTCTAGGACAATTCACTTCAAAAGTTATCGAATTTGACCACGGATCGTCATCTGGGAGTCGAACCTTGGTGATATTTCGAGCCTCGATTTTTGAAATTGAAATAATTATATCCGTTCATTACAATTTCCAAAAAAAGTCGCTCAAAATAACAGGGAAGTATACGTTCTGCGAACGAGTGATCCCGAGAATTGACACACCTATCATTTGAGAACATTTTCGGCCCGAAATTAGAAAATAACATACATTTGGGCAAAACGATATAGCACTCGTACCTATACGTAGAACGAGCGAAATGAATTGGATGACAAAAAAATTCATGATATTTTTTGAAATCTTGAAAAACTTCGGTCAATCGAACAAAAATGTTATAATTTCATTTACATTTGAACACTAGGTATATAGACTCATCAGTGCAAACTACCCTTTATATAGTTTTTGTTTCGGTTATCATTTAGAAAGTTCGGAAAAGTTATTTGTAAGAACGAAACGAATTGTGGACATGCAGGAGAAGTTCATATGGACTTTCCGTGTCATATTAAAGAAAAGAAATGACATCCCTCCCCAAAGTCCCCATCACATTGGCGGAGTCACAAATTGAAAGTTTCTACCACATATATTTAAAGTTTTCAAGAAAGTTACCGAACACAGTTGTCGGTGAAAGGTGAAGAGTTTTGTCATTTGTAATTGTGGTTATTGGGGAAAAAGTTCCTGATTGATTCTATACAGACGCAGATATGACGGAAGTATAGAAGTTAAGAGACAGCATCTATGATTTCAATTGTGTATTTCTTTATCGCGAATTAGAGATGAACCTATATTTTCTTTCAGTCAGTCGGATTAGTGTGATAATATTGCAGTATTCTTTGAAGGGAAAATTAAGGAATCCACATCCACATCTATTTTGTTAGATGAAATAGATCGTATTTAGATTGATTTATTGAAGAAAGAAATCAAATCAAGAAATTTCAAAATTAAATAAATCAACATCTCTATGTGTTGACAACCATAGACTAACTAAACGGAGAATAGATGAGACACTAGTAGAACAAGCTTCAACGCCATCTGTTTTTGTACAACATTACTAATTCGTGAAAAAAGCTCAATTGAAAAAGGAATCTGTATCGTAAAGTTGCCTCAAAAAAAAATTCTGTAGTGCACCTTTTGAATAGGTTGGTACACCCATATACAAGAGGCAAAAAGTTTTTTGAAATTCAATTTTCAAAAGGAAATCAGAAATGGATTCGTGCAAGTTATCGATGAGTGAGGAAATTTTTTTCATGAAAATAATACCTGCAACGAACTTTCATCTGATTTTCTTTTGGAATCGAAAAATGAGGATCAATAATCAAATTCTGTATAGAATAAAAATTTATTAACTGAAATAGGTATCACCAATTGAAAATCAGATTCATTTCATAATATCTAATCAATAAACTAATAATGGCATTGAAAACATTTTCAAAAACTAACAATAATGAATTCAATAATACAAAATATGAGTATTTACTGACTAAACTTATTCATACATGAAAAACTTTTTTGAAAACTATCTTAATTCTTATAGGTAACAGAATATATATAATATATATTGTATAATTACTTTCTTGCATCTCGATTTTCACATCCAATAACACAGCACGTCTTCACTCTTGCAGGCATATCGAAATTTATTATATTTCAAAAAGAACGTGTCAAACCACTCCTTGTGTCAGTTGACAATTCAAAGGTTTTTTGATAATAATGATTTTACATACTTACTATTTTCTCGATAGGAGTTTCATGAATGCAACGACATCTAACTATCAAATTGAAAATAATTTTTTCGTGTATTAGTCTCCTCCTCCGACAGATGTCGCGGAATATACGAGTGGCTCATCTATTTTTTTAGTTTGTCTATGTTGACAACTTTCGATGTCAATTTTACTGCAAACGAAAAAATACACAATTCCAAAGATTTAACAAGTTTGTCTGATGAAGCAGTCTGATATAGACACCCAAAGGGTACATTATCCTTTTCATTTATTTCCTTTTTTAGTTTTACTGTTAGGCAACAATTTCTCCAAGACCAATTTGCTCCTGACAAATAAGTGAAAAGATTCAAGCAGGAGCATTTCATCTTAATTAAGAAATTTTCAATTATTTCTGTTTCAGAGACTGGAAGTGAAAACTTTAAAATTTTTCTAGAAATGCAGAATACTTCCAGATTATATTTCAATCGATATCTTTGAAAGATCTGTTTTGAAATTTCAGCTGAATTCGTTTCGATGAAAAGAATGGAAGAAACTTTCGAAAACATTGATGCCCGCTGGAAATTTGCTTATACAGGGTGAATCCTGTTGAACTGTACATACTTCACACAGAGATAGAGGACACTTTGCTGGTTTCAAAAAGACCCCACATGAAAGGTCTCAAACGATTCGTTTGAATTATACAGGGTGATTTCCAGTTTTGGGTCATATTTTCAAAATGCTCTATTGAACGAACGAATAATCACAAATTCATCAAATTTGGTACGTAGGAGGACTGTATCAATCTCCATACAGCTGAGTTAACAGATTATCAGTTTCCAGGACCGGACTCTATTTTTCTGATATTATCGGAATTTATGAAAAAAAAAACACCCTATAGATGAAAAAGTCAATAAACCTGTCATGACAGTTCAAACTACACTAAAAACTCTACAATGAAGAGTAATAAAATCACGTGGCACACTTACAAATTTAGAAAAAAAAATTGAATATGCGTACTCGGAGATAAATTTTTGGACGGGTCTAATTCACATGGAAAATCATACCCAAATGTATCAAAAGTTGAAGACAGGAGAATATTATCCGTTTAAATCCTCTCGATATTCAAATATTCCAATATTCAGGTAATTTTCGTCAGTTTTCAGGACCGGACTCTATTTTTCTGATATTATCGGAATTTATAAAGAAAATCACCCTGTAGATGAAAAAGTAAATAAACCTGTCATGGCAGTTCAAACTACACTAATATACTCTTCAATACAGAGTAATCAAATCACGTGGCACAAGTACAGATTCAGAGAAAAAATTGAATATGGGTACTCGGAGATAATTTTTTTTGTGCGGCCTAATTCACAAAAAAAAACATACCTAAATGTATCAAAAGTTGAATATAAATGGTTAAGATCTTCTACGCATTCAAGTTTTCCAATATTCATCAGGGACGGACTTCCATTTCAGATTGGGTTTTTCAATGGATGATAGGTCGAAAGATTCGCCCTGAATTTGGAACACCCCAAAAAACTGTTACAGGAGACCGAACAACATTAAATAACCTACAAGAAATTTTCATGAAATCAAGAGACACACAAATAGATTTAACAAAAAATTTAATAATCGTACTGAGAGATAATTTTTTTGGGCGGCTGAAGTTTAGTAGAAGAACTATACCGAAATGCATGAAAAGTCGAATATTATCAGGTTATATCAACTCCCCATGAAAATATTCTATAATCCCTGGATTGTAGGTTATTTAATGTTGTTCGGTCTCCCGTAACAGTTTTTTGGGTTTTCCATATTCAGGGCGAATCTTTCGACCTATCATCTATTGAAAACCCCAATCTAAAATGGGAGTCCGTCCCTGAATATTGGAATACTTGAATGCGTAGAAGATCTCATCCATTTATATTAAACTTTTGATACATTTAAGTATGTTTTTTTGTGAATTAGGCCGTACAAAAAAAAAATTATCTCCGAGTACCCATATTCAATTGGATTTGGCTGGTTAACGCAATTAACTGCGACAATTGGGAACTGAACTTACTACGGTCATCTGAAGTCCTAGGAAAATCCTTTCGAAAGTTATCGTGTTCACGACAGGACGGCCCCACGAACAGAATTGAATTTGACCACAAATTCGTCATCACGGAGTCGAACCCTATCGTTTGAGAACATTTTCGGCTCAAAATTGGAAAATAACAGACATTTATAAAAACGATATAGCACTCGTTTAAGTAGAATGTTTTGTTTTTTCAGGCAAACAATTGTTTTCTATCAAAAAATATAGCTGAAATCGAAATATTTCACCCCCTTGAAAAAATAAGCAGCGGATAATGGCAACAAAAAATAATTCATTAGTCATTTCGACAATGTTGTCGTGAATAACGAAAGTCCCATTGAAGCTAATATAAATCAGTTAAAGCCAGAACACAACATCAAATTTGTTTTTCAATATTTCCTTACAAACAACTCCCCTCGTGTATAGAACGAACAGGGGCGCGAAGAAAGTTTCCACCCTTTGAGCTGGATGGTTGATGACCCGAGTGAAGCAATATTTCAAGAATTGTACATTTTCTCGGTAGAAAAACTTCGGGACGTTTACTGGAAGTTTAGTGCGGCAAATACGCCGCTAACTCGCAAATCAACTGAGGCTATATATTCTGCCAGGTCGGAAAGTTTGTACTTCCCACACATCAATCACTCCTTGAAAGATAGGAAATGAACAGACCTCACGCCGTCCCTACTTTCATACTCCGCCGAGATTCATATACGTCTTTTGTTCCGTTATTTTGTAATGCACTGCTGATTGACTTGCACGAGAACCTCTTTCTACTGTTTAGATTTGTTCCAGAATATTTCAGGTTTGATTCATTACGCAACAGTCTGGATATAGCCCATTGGAAAACTGTCAATATACTTTCATACTCCGCCGAGATTCATATACTTCTTTTGTTCTGTTATTTTGTAATGCACTACTGATTGCTTTGCACGAGAACCTCTTTTTACTGTTTAGATTTGTTCCAGAATATTTCGGATTTGATTCATTACGCAACAGTCTGGTTATAGCCCATTGGAAAACTGTCAATATACTTTCATACTCCGCCGAGATTCATATACTTCTTTTGTTCCGTTATTTTGTAATGCACTGCTGATTGACTTGCACGAGAACCTCTTTTTACTGTTTAGATTTGTTCCAGAATTTTTCGGGTTTGATTCATTGCACAACAGTATGCCTATAGCCCAATGGAAATCTGTCAATATACTTTCATACTCCGCCGAGAATCATATACGTCTTTTGTCCCGTTATTTTGTAATGCACTGCTGATTGACTTGCACGAAAACCTCTTTCTACTGTCTAGGTTTGTTTCAGAATATCTTCGATTCATTGCAGAACAGTCTGGCTATAGCACTTTGGAAAACTGTCAATATGCTTTCATACTCCGCCGAGATTCAAATACGTCTTTTGTTCCGTTATTTTGTAATGCACTACTGATTGCTTTGCACGAGAAACTCTTTTTACTGTTTAGATTTGTTCCAGAATATTTCGGATTTGATTCATTACGCAACAGTCTGGTTATAGCCCATTGGAAAACTGTCAATATACTTTCATACTCCGCCGCGATTCATATACTTCTTTTGTTCCGTTATTTTGTAATGCACTGCTGATTGACTTGCACGACAACCTCTTTCTACTGTTTAGATTTGTTCCAGAATATTTCGGGTTTGATTCATTACAGAACAGTCTGGCTATAGCCCAATGGAAAACTGTCAATATACTTTCATACTCCGCCGAGATTCATATAAGTCTTTTGTTCCGTTATTTTGTAATGCACTGCCGATTGACTTGCACGAGAACCTCTTTCTACTATTCAGATTTGTTCCAAAATATTTCGGATTTGATTCATTGCACAACAGTCTGGCTATAGCCCTTTAGAAAACTGTGAATATGCTGTCATACTCCGCCGAGATTCATATACGTATTTTGTTCTGTAAGTTTGCAATGCACTGCTGATTGACTTGCAAATAAAGAACGGTCCAAAGAAACCACAATTTTCGGAATAGTTAAGTGAAATACTATTACCGCCATTCAAAAATCATAACCAAATTTCCACATTGATTGATGATTAAAAATGCGCTGCTTCTTTTACGAAGAAAATTTCAGATATCTGTCGAATCTTCCAGTTCCATGACTGTGACATAAGATAAATCTCAATAAAGAGCACTGAAGCCTGAAAAGCGTTAGGAAATCTGGGTTATCTTTGATCTTTACATAATCAAAGTTTCAATGTAACTTGTTGCAGCTACGTAATATTGGATTAGTAATTACCTAGAAAATTTTCCTTTAAGAACCAAATGCGCAACTGATACAATATACCTTCATCGTAGAAATCTGTTCCAAGAAAATTTCAGGGCTTTCCTATGTAATCGCTTCTGCATTCATAGGAATACCTTCCGTATAGAGTCTCATCATCCTCTACTCGAGTTATCAAAGACGGCTTCTGCGGGAGTCCCATTAACTCTGTGGATATTGTGTGTATAAACCGAGTAACAGGAAGCTATATAGTTGAATTTATATTCGCTTTTTTCGGTGTAATTCAAAGATATCTAGAGAAGGTCTCATTAAATGATTTCAAATAGAAGGAGGGATATGCAGAACAGAAATAAGTTCTGAACTGATATGACCAGAATTCAACTTCGAACCATGTGATTAGTAAGAAATGTAATAAATACACTGTATTACTCCAGCTGAAAGTATACAAATGTAGAACATGTATTTATATAGGTGAGAGTATGCAACTCACTGTCTTTGATTTAAAATGAACATAAATCGTTTGAAAATATTTCAAATGGTTTTCTATTGTCAGAATTGTTACAATTTTTTGTCAACTTTCATTACCGGTATATCTGTTCTTGCAGGAATGTCAACTGAAAATGTAATTGTATGTGGGAAATGTGATATCTAATATGTTATTAGTTATTATGGTTTACTGGTGGTGGAAATTTTTTGAAATTTATTATTTACTGTTGTTTTTTAAGAATCTATTAGTTTGAAAATGTATCCTAAGCTGTCATACCAGATAAACAGGGTGTTTCGAGAGTACAATGTGACAGCTGCCTTTTACAATAAGATCAATGTAAATAAGAGATTCTTCACTAAGCTCAAAGACGACACCCCCACCCTGAAACAATCAGAGGTGATATATAAAATTCCGTGTGGTGATTGCGAAAGATGTTATGTGGGCCAAACCAAGCAGTTGCTCCAGGACAGAATCAGACAACATCAAAATGACGTAAACAAGAAGGATAAAAGTACACAGAGGACAGCACTAGCCACACATGCAATAGTGAATTCTCATAGTTTTGACTTCTCGAATGTTTCCATATTGGACAGAGAATCAGGCTATAATAGAAGACTGATTAGTGAAATGATACACATACAAAGACAGTGCACGGTGAATTTTAGAGAGGACACGCAAGACTTAAGCTCGGTATACCATAGCCTTATAGCTAACATGTAGGTTTGCTCAGTTTGTTAACAACTTTGTGTAATTATTGTTTACCGTAGTGTTTGTTTTATCTTAGCATAGATGGCGTTGGCAGCTGTGACATACCACTAACCTAAACAAAAGAAAAGAAAATGTATTCTATGTTGGTCCTTCATAACCTCAACTCTTGTGACAATTGACAGTCTTCAAATTTACCCTTGAAAACAGAACTCGACGAAATTTTTTTAGAACAACAATTTCATGATAATATCTGGCGAATGTCCTACTTAGTTTTCTCATGTTTGACGATTCAAAAATTCCTTCTTTAAAAATAGAATAAAATAAGGTGAGTGCTTGTCATGGCTTTCGTCTCCAATGTTGATGTTAATTTTACTTGTTTCCCACAGCCTTGAGAAAGGAGAAATGCTTCTCCGAAACGTCGGCGAATTTTGAATAAGATTTTTGAATAATAAGTGTCCAAATTCCTGCTATCTTTCTTCAGTATAATAAATAATACAGAGTGTGTTTTATTACATTTCTTACTAATCTCAGGGAACATACTATGGAATAATTCATTTGTAAAATCGAACCATGTGATTTGTCGAGTTTTTACAAATGGGCGAATAACTTCACTCTTATTTTATTTCACAGTTCATGTGTAGCATCTGTTGCGAACGGTCGATCTGTCCGTCACTCTACATACAGAAATTAAATATTTTTCAATAAGTGGAAATTCACACTACATATCAATGGAATCTTCAAGTGGTGGTGAATATTCAGAGATGGAAATAGAACACAATGGGCAATGGAAAAAGGCTCGCCGTAAAAGAAAGAGGGATAAAATATCTCCAACAATTAGGTAGTGATACAAACAAAAAATCTCGCCATACGACGAAGAATTTCGCGGATTTAACAACGCACATCTGGATATTGCGAATTGATATCAGCCAACGGATTGGAATTCCGCACAAAAAACCCAAACAAACATGCTCCAGATGCAACAGTCAACACAAACAGTGAATAAATCATTCAAAACACCAATAAACAGCTCCAACAAAAAACAAGACCTTCAACTTCAGAAAATATTAGAAAGTATTTTTTTCACAACTACTAATCCAGTCTGCACTAGAATAGCAATAGCAGATGAATGGCAGAAACAGCACCCAGGATCTACTGATTGCATCATCAAAACAAATACTGGATTTTTACTAAAAAGTGATCAACCAAGGATACTCTTATAGAGGCACTAAAAATCTGAGAGAGAAAAACATCATTAACTCATTCAGAGAGTCTGCACACAACGAAGTCGTCACTTACAAGAATAGAACCCTCCTTTTCTGTGATAATTGGTCAGAGTGAACAAGAAATACAAGAAACAGATATAAGCACACACCTCAACACTATCAAGTTAAACCACAGATTTTGTAAACGCATCATATCTCGTGCAGCAGGCAAACCAACGTCCATGATAAGAATCATCATAGCTGAAGAAAAAACAACCGAAAATCTTCTAAAAAACGGATTTTTCTACAAAAACTGCCACTATCCGGTCTATCCCAGTCTCGCACCTAGTCCAGCCCTGTTCCATGTAGAAATGCTCCCTCTTCACACACAACGCAGAAAACTGTAAAGAACAGCCAAAATGCAGTAAATGTCTGGGTGCCCACTCCTACAACAAATGCAGCTCCACACTTAAACCAAAATGTTTGGCATGTGGTTTCGGAAGAACATCAAGCGTGGTCCTTTAAATGCCCTCAACGACCAACTAAACCTATCCAAGGAGTTCCCAACATCCCGATAAAGGTCTTGAACCAAATATCAGAAAACCTGCCAACAAAAATGAAAAAATCAAGAATTCATTCACCTATCACAAGACACGACTTCATAGTGAATACTTACGTCACAACATTGAACAAGGAAAAAAATTCTAATGTTAACAGAGACAATCTACTGCAAATTTTTACGTGATAGGTTTATAACAAACTCAACATTGATACACAGGTCACAGGCAACAGGATGTATATATTAATGTTTGACCAGGAAAATCCTGACAAAGACTCCCAACACTACCAATTGACGAAGACCAAAATATTCAGATAGTCCGTAATGCCTCTTAAACTTCTGTATGTCAACATCAATAGTTACACAAAGGAAGAAACCACTTATAACACACTATACACAACAAAATGACATAAATTGCAGAAATTTCAATAGAATGTAAAGACACTTTTTTGTAACAATGGCTGAAGGACTTCGGTCGATGGCCCTTTGTAATTTTAATTCAATAAATTTCTATCTCTCTCTCTCTTATTTCATCTTCTCTTGTGCTTACTTTCAAGTGGCACTGCTAGTTAACTTTTACTACTCATGTCTCACAAACGATCGTAAACGATAGGGCTGACTCCTTGTCTACTGAAATGGGATTGCAACACGTTAATAATACAAGTCAATGGTAAAAAATTCATGTGTTTGTTATATCATTAACTCTGTGGTTATTGTGTGTATCAACGAGTAACAGAAAGCTTTACAGGGTGTATCTGAATAACAACGAAAAACGAAAAACGTGTTTCCTCAGATCATTTTGAGGAAAAAGATTTCCATAAAAGTAGATCCGGAAATGCGTTGTTTCCAAGATACAGTGCGTTGATGTTTTATTTGAAATAAAAAGTGGTACGCCACTGTTACTGGAAGATTCGACAGATATCTGAAATGTCTTCGTTTAAGAAGCAGCGCATTTCTAAGCATCAATCAATTGGAAATTTGGTTATGATTTTTGAAGGCTGGAAATAGTAATTCACGTAACAGAACAGAAAGTGGGTACTCTCTGACGGTTGCCAAAAAAAGTTATTATTTGTTTTATTGAATTTTTATCAACAAAATTCGGAAAATTACAATTTCAAATGGTTATTTCATTTTAGATTTTCAAGTAAAATTAGAGTAAAAAAATGCACCATACTCCTATACTTCAATAAGTTACTTACAGAAATGAAGCCAATTTTTTGTGAAAGCACCCTTCTTTACACGAAATTCATCAGATTTCAGTGACCTATCCTTAAAATTTCAACTTTCTAAAATATGAAATTTTTAATGCTATTTTTAGGGAACACCTACTTGAAATTGCTTATGTCTCCGAAAAAGTCAGAAGAGGTTAAGAGAAGTACTATAGTAAAATACTACTTAAATAGTGATAGAGACGAGAAAGAAGTCAGAACTAGGTAGAGAGAGGTACTACAGAAAAATACTACTGAAAAGGTGAAAAAGACGATAAAAAAGTTATCAAAATTAAGGTATATAATTTGAAATTAAGAAGGTCGTAGAATATGTTCGTAGAAACGTCAATGGAAAATTTTCAACTCAACTGGTGAACTAACGAGTACCGATTTTTTCACAACAATATATGATCTGTTTTCCATCTAATAGGCTATCCACAGTGGCTCGTCCTGTATATAAGGCTGCTTGCCCATATGATTTTTAGCAATTCCAACAAAGAGATATGAAAGCGTTTTTAGAATTCTTTCTCAGTTACGGTAAAAGGGAGATGAAGAGAAAATGATTTGATTATTTACGATCGGGATGAAGTCCGGCGAAACTACAAATATGTTATCTGTTTTAATGCTTTTATGACAACGTCTAGTGTGCGTTTCATCTTTCTCGTTTGAAATTATTACACATACTGATGAACCACTCTATTCGTTAGGTACTTTTGAGATCTATTTATTTCTTCAGTGGTTTAAACGGACTACAGACAAGCATAGCCCAATGAAACAGTATATGCCTATTAACTACTAAAAACGAACATAGTGAAGAGTACATGGAAAATTAACAACGATCTCAGATACAACTACACTACTGGAAAAAATTAAAGGATCAAAAAAAAATTCCAAATTTTTCGGCAATTTCAACATGCCGTAACTTTGAGAGGAATGGTCGTACAAGGAATTTAAAAAAAGAAATTGTAGCTCCAAGTGTCTAGTTTTTGGATTAGAACTTCAAAAATTTTAAGTTTCAGTGGTTTTCGAGAATGATGATAGAAAAATCAGCAACAAAAAAATTCTCAAAATTTACCACTTTTTTTTTCTTGTCTACGAGCGTGGAAATTTTATTTTTGCATAATCGTTACAATGATGGGATACTTTGTTAATTCAGCTTTAATTTATTCTTTATTGACCCCAATACGTCCACTTCTCGCCGAGATATCGGTCTTCAAAAGGAAAAACAGTGGTGGCCTTACCCGTTATTAAATTAATAAAAATTTTATTTGTTAGTTTATTTATTTTTTTTCTGAAATTTATAAACTATCTGCAATTTAAATGTGGAAAAAGCTCGAGAAAATTCTTTTTTGCCTTTTTTAAAGATTATGAGCTTCACAGGGCAAAAAACGTGATCCATATTTTTTTCAAAAATTCAATCGAGTCAAACAAAGAAACGGCTCGCTGAATTGAGTTGGCTCTTCGTAAGGTTTTCATCAACATATTGAACTGTGAAAAGCACACTTAACATTATTGGTTTCCTCAATATTTCCGATCCAGCGGTAGATTTCCAAGAAACCCACCAAAAGCCCTTTTTTGTTAAATTTTATATTGATGCGACTTGAAGAAAAAAATTTTCTATGAATAAACAATGGTTGTTCATTAATGGGAGTTCATTTAAGGTCTTGAATCCCTTCTTCAATTTTTGTGCGATCATTGGTTGCTGAGAAATCGATAATCAAAAACAAATGGATCCTTTTCCATTTGAAGACCGATCTCTCGGCGAGGAGTGGACGTATTGAGGTCATATAAAAAAAAAATACAGCGAATTAACAAAGTATCCCATCATTATAAACGATTACAAAAAAAATTTCCACGCTCGTAGACAAGAAAAAAATGTTGTAAAATTTTGAGAATTTTTTTGTTGCTGATTTTTTTATCATTACTCAAAAACCACTGAAACTTAAAATTTTTGATGTTCTAATCCAAAAACTAGACACTTGGAGCCTACAATTTCCTTTTTTCAAATTCCTTGTACGACCATTGCTCTCAAAGTTAGGGCATGTTGAAAATTGCCGAAAAATTTGGATTTTTTTTGATCCTTTATTTTTTCCAGTAGTGTATTATAAATTTTATTTTTTTTGAATTATTAAAATTTTTTATTGGCATTTGGTTTCTTTCGTGAATGAACATTCCTAAACATTTGTTTCAGACTTGTTAGTGATGTACTCGTATCTACTCATCAAAATATCTAAATCACAGGCAAGATTATCAAAAGATGTGATCATTCTTAAAGTAGGTGCATTCTGGTCACTGTTCGTCCTACGTAACATAGCATAAATGAACTGGTGGGCAACTCTGGGTTGAATTGAAACATGAGTGGTGCAATGAGATCTAACTACAAATTTTAATTTTTTGTACTCGTGTCGAAATATTATTATCTCTAATTCAATCTAAAAACCTTCAATATTCGATATATATATATATATATATATTCTTTTGAATTGAGAGCTAACATAATACAATACATGAAACAAAAAAGTCCCTAGCTGAGGTTGGTGCAAAACGGGGTGGGGGTACCATACTATTCTGTCGTATGATACCAGAGCACAGGGAAAAACCTCAGTAGAAAAAACCCTGCCTCGCGTTTTTTACAAAATTGAAACTTAGAACTATTCGAAATAAATACCTCAATATTTAGACACAAAAACACTTAATTGATGCTCTTGGGCCAGGAGGGGGTTTTAAACCAGGTCTGGCGTTCCAAGTGATGATTTTCGAATCTTCCGTTCTTCTAAGACCGCTACAGGGACCCTACTGAAGGGTATCATCTCCATAGATTTAAATAGTGGTATTTCATCCTAAATATCGAATTCAATTTCGGAATAATGATAAAAAACGTGCGACAAACTTATGTCAAATGACATATGATATGAGACGACGATAAAAAGAAGTTTTCTGAATCGCATTTAAATCATGCTAATCTCAGTAGGCTTATGACTGAGTTGCCACCAGTTTCACATGGAGCCTAGTTTGCCACTGTCTATATTATATTTTGAATTTCAACAGTATACCTAAAGCACACGAGATCCTTCTTGATCCATCGGGTCGAATCCAGGCACTGATCGTGTCAACCCGTAACAGAAATTGAATCAAAATCCAACCTGGCGCACCGCGATGTATCGGCGGATATTGCCATCATCCAGAGAATACAGATGTCTCTATCAACATCACCGAATCCCTAATTCATCGGTGTTCACCTAAACTGATTCGGGTTGTGACGTGGACCGATTTGCTCATCGATAGCGGATATAAATATGGCAATACAGCCGGCCACAATCCTACCTGATTTCGATATGTTGATCAAATTGAATTTTTGTCAAATGGTTTCCCTCCAATCCAGAATATTGATAACTTTTCCAAAGGTATGATAGCTGTGTCGTGTGCTTTTGGTGATGCTCGACAGTGTATGGTAAAAATCACATGTATGACACTCAAGTTATGAAGAAGCCTGTCCACGATACATCCCACCGGTATGCCAGATTCGGAGTCTAAACTCGCCCGGCGCGCTCATCTACGTCGTTGAGGAGCGGAGATAAAAGTGGAGTTATATTATTATTGTTATAATACCTGCATTCATGCCTATTTGCGCAGTTTTGGCTGTAAGAATCATAGAAGAGTTAAAAGGGAACCGAATTAAGGTACTTTTGCTTTCCGAAGTCGGAAAGAATCCCGTCAGTACTTCATTATCTGGGGAAAAAATATTTTCAAAATGTTAGAAGATAACAACACGTTTGCTAACTGAAAAATGACGTTCAGATTTCATTCGATGTTATTCTTTGCATGAGCACAATCCGTACCAACTTAAGACAGGGATCTAAATAAGAAAATCAGTTTTCAGAATATGAAGAAAAAAGTGGACAAAAACTTTTCAAATTCACGAATTAAGTGAAAATCATTGAAACTTCCCTAGAAATATTTTCATTTATTCGAAGTTTTTCAATAAACCTTCAATAATTTATTCTGTATTAACAAAAAATACTTTTCACTTACATCCATATTTATACAATTTCATTGATATATTTTAGAATTAACAAACAAGACATCGGAGAAATTTCATTTGAAATTGTTAGTTAATTGCATTTTAAATGGAACTTGCGATTAATTGCATTATTCCAATTATTCTCTGACGTTCTAACACTTCCATCCCGCAAATGCAATGGAAACGCTCCGTTTCCGCAGTTGACGACACATCTCGATGCGCGTCGGCATACCGTGTTTGTAAGTGTATCGTGAACTGTCTGAATTCTTGAACGACATTATAGGCGTTTTCGAAAACTTACTCAGGGTTACTAACCGATCCTTCGAGTCACGTGACGGTCCATCACTGACGGATCTACTCGGATCACGGATCCGAGTTCTAAGTTTACCAACACATCAGGTTAAGAACAATGATTGAATCTGGGTTAGTACTTGAAGTGACAGTGTATCAATAACATAACAAAATTTTTTATGGATTTATTTTTTCAGTTCCAGTTTATTTTCGGATTGTCTCTACCTTTGATTCCATTTATTGGCTTTTGTAAAATTTTCTTTTAATTTCTGGTGTTTCCTTCCATGTTGAATGTTATTTTGGAGTTATCTATGTTAAATAAGTAGAGAATTATATTTTTCAGTTCCAGTTATTACTGATTGTCTTCAGTTTATTTCTTATGATTTCTGATGTGCCCTCTCACGTTCAATGTTATCTTTGAGTACATATATTAAAGAAGTAAAGAAGACTTTAGCTTTAACGCAGAAGGATCTGTACATAAAGTTAGGAAGAATTGTTCCAACATTATTTTCTAAGATTATTTAACCACACATTTTCACTGAGCCAAATTCACTTCTATCTCCATAATTGTCAAGAATAGAATAATATAAAACCACTAAGAACAGAGTAGAAGACTTATTCCTTCCTTTTTCAAATAGAAAAACTGAACTGCAGTGCGCATGCGGTGACTCTACGGCCCTGCGCTCGTGTACGGTTACGATAGATCAATCTGATTCAGTGATCGAGCCAACAGCAACGTACTTTCCGAACACAGGTTGGATGTTCGGGTTAAGCCGGTCCCAGACAATGCGTGTATTTGACGAATGTTCGGCATTAGCGGTGCTTCGCGTAGTGTGTGGGAGCTCAACTTCGGGTATCATTCAGCATTGCCTGTTATCCGAAGTCTTGTCGGTACGGACGGCACGAACCAAAGGAAGACCAAGTACCGGGTTTTTCACTATAATTTGACCCCCCTTTAACTTGTACTAAAGGAGATACAATAATAATAATGAATGAACATTATTTATACAAAATAATGTTTCGTATAAAAGTTTCACGAAATCAACTGAAGTTTTTTGATATGGATTCAGAAACTGAAATATATACAGGGTGGCCAATATATTGATGGCAACTTCATTTTTTCAAATGAAACACCCTGTATATTTTCCATGTTTGGCTAGCTCTCTTTTCCCTGATTCGAATATGTATCATATGTTGGTCTATCTCTTTTATTCTGAGAACCACACAGAGTTTCAAACTTTAAGAACCACCTGCCAAGATCTGTAATCATTTTACAAGTGGCAGAGTGCGCGTTTACTGAAAATGCTCATTTTTGGAGTTATAATAACGTCAATGGAAAGAATACAGGGTGAACAACGTTGAATGCAACTATATTTTTCAAAGGGACATTTTTATGATAGGCTATTTCCTCCTGATCTCGAATATAAAAGCGTATGTGCATGTGTCTGTTCAATTTTCAGAGTTTCGAAGTTTTGAAATGATGACACGAAATAAAAAAAATATGTGAAATACCTACGAATTATTTATATCCAAACAATCTACTTGAAAGTATTATTTTAGAATGGATACTTAAAAATTACTTAAACCAATGAAAAATGATAAACTATGGTAGTATGGTAAGAATAACATCAATGAAGAAATTGCTCAAAATGACCACCTTCATTCAATACACATCTTTCATATAGTTGTCTCAAGTGTTTAGAATATTTGAAAGCATTATTATGGCTCTGATTCAAGTCAGAAATTAAAGCTTCAAAGTTTGTTGCTAATCATTACAATATTACATTATTCTTTGTGCGTTGACGGGATTAGTTCCGAATTATGATGGGTTTAATATTGGTTGATTTTATTTCATAATATTATTCTCCGCTTTCATTGATTGTCATTATTACTGAAGTAATTTTTTCCTTCAGGAAAGGTTATAAAAACGTGTCCAACGTGTGTTAAATCGGGACTATTTGGTGGCCATAAAATGGTTGCGCCTACCAATCCAAAGATCTAATTGGCCACTTAAATATTCACGAACTTCCAGAACGCTATGCCAGATGGTTAGTGAAATTTGAAACTATGTGGTGCTCAGAATAAAAAGAGACCAACAATAGGTACATATTCGAAATCAGGGGTAAAAGAGCTAACCAAATATGGAAAAATATACAGGGGTCCATTTGAAAAAATGAAGTTGCTATCAATATGTTGGACACCCTGTATAATTTCAGTTTCTGGACTCACATAAAAAAACCTTACTCGATTGCGTGAATCTTTATACGAAAATATTTTTGTATCTCTCTTCAGTAACAAAGTTAAAGAGGGGGTCAATTATAGTGAAAACCCGGGTACATTCGCGTTCATTCGTGTTAGCTCCCAGACAATGTGTTTATCTACGCGTACTATATGGCCTATTCTGTCTTCAGTCAGAGTCGTGCGACGTGATTTCACGGTGTTTTTAGGTATTATTTGGTGTAGCCATCATGGAATGGTCTAATAAATTAATAATGGAGTTCTTGGATCTCTACGAATCATATCCTAGAACAAATATTGAAAATATGAACTTTTCAATTATCGAGAGTAATTCCGAATAATTTTTGTTTTGATTTCTGACCAGCAAGGATCAAGTTACAACTAGTTGTTGTGATTTTTATTGTATTGTAAATGATTACTGTCTGATTTGTCTAGTTCTGAACATATTTTCCTATAGCTCCACAGTTTTAAAATAGATAAATATGAAATAACGGTACAGAGCATCTGCCACAGAACATAATGCTTGTTCTACTTTTATAGGTTATGAGATTTCAAAGATCACTATTTTGGGAAATATGCTCATATTTTAACGATACTTTCACTCTTTCGTAACTCTTCAGTAAAATCTCAATTAAATCATTAGGTGCAAAGGCACTGAATGCAAAGGAAACGAGGAATGCGATATCCCTACTGGTCGTTCAATACGGCGATAGTTGTACCGAAAGATCCTAATTAATTAATTACACGAAAAAGAAACGAGAAAGCAATATTATCTCCCCTGCCCATTCATAACTACGATAGCTATATCGAAAAATTTTAATGAAATAATTAAAGGTTTTAATGGATAAATGAAAACAGAAGAATTAAAGTGTTAGAATTTTTCAATCTATCGGTTTTCAGATCAGGAAACTCACATAAAACATAAAGACCGAGCGAAAAGATCGACGTCCGATCGCTCAAGATGTCTACGCCCCTCAATCCGGATGTGTAATAAACGAACGGTTCAGTTCGATCCGACACGTTTGATGTCGATGCCGAACGCCCTACTACTGACTGATCTTCGCTACTGTTCTATACTGAGGCCGTTTGGCGAACGTTTGTCAACAGAGAAACGAATGTCGACAATTTCGCGATTGCCGCAGGTCTGGAAGGGTACCCGAAGGCGAACTACGAAGGCACATTCGCCGAATGCACGCATTGTCTGGGACCGGCTTTAGGTAAACGAACGCGAAGGTTAGGGATCGGTAACCCAGTAAGTATCCGAAAAACGCCCTTGAATTTGGTATGCGGGCAAATTGTACAAGACGTTCATACATTTCTGTAGTAGTAAGTCATCATTGTTCAGTCAGACCGACATGTTTGACAAACAAGAAGTCTGGTCTGTGAGTTGACAATCAATGATGTCCCTTGGAGCCTAGTTCCCCTCTTGTCTATATATAAGGGTGGCCGGACGATTGACGTCAATAAAAAAAACAGGTTCCTCATGTCATGGGGTATTCGAATCACCCCCATGTATGTTATTCGATTTTTCACGGTCCGAGTTATGATTTTTCCATGAAATTTGATAATTTTCAACTTGAACATCTTCAAAAATTTTTTGAAGAAAAGTAAAAGACTTTTCTGATATTTTTTTTATTGTAAATGGATCGCCATGAATTGTACTTTTATACATAAAATAACCAGCATCGTAACTTTGATAAAAATTATGGAAATGTTGGTCTCAAGTGAGAAAGTTACGTATTTTGGATCATGATCTAAATTTTCAAATTTGAATTAAAAATGTAAACAGGTTACTCATGGTTTCTTAGTAGGCTTAAAAACTGCGCTCAACACTCAGCTTTCAGAATCATTAATAAAAATGGTACTCAACAGTCTACTTTTGCTAGAATTAGCCTTCAAAGTCAGTGAGGCGGAAAAAATCAAAGAAATAGACGTTTACTCAAAAAATTATTTTTGCCATTTAAGATTTTCTGATCAAGTTATGATAGAAAATGCTGATGGAAATTTGCTTTAGGAGAAAAGTTTGGATAAGAAAACGAAAAAGGTATGGCAATAAATCACAATCATGTAGATAAAAAAATTATTTATAAAAATTATAATAAATAAAAATAATTGAATAAACAAATTTTGCGAAGGTTTAGAATATGTATTGAGGCTGGAGGTGGCCTTTGGAAAACCTATTGTAAATTTTATAAATAAATTTCTTTTCTACATATGTGTGATTTATTGCCATACCTTTTTCTTTTTCTATCTAAAACGTTCTTCGAATGCTAATTTTCATTAAATTTCAGTATTTTATATCATAACTTGATCAGAAAAATCTTAAAATGGCAAAAATAATTTTGAGTAAATGTCTAGTTCTTTGATTTTTCCACCTCGCTGACTTTGAAAGCTAATTCTAGCAAAAGTTAGACTGTTGAGTACCATTTTTATTGATGATTCTGAAAGCTGAGTGTTGGCGCAGTTTTTAAGCCTAATAAGAAACCAAACATGAAGTAACCTGTTTACATTTTTAATTCAAATTGAAAATTTAGATCATGATCCAAAATACGTAACTTCTCACTTGAGACCAACATTTCCATTAATTTTATCAAAGTTACGATGCTTGTTATTTTATGTATAAAAGTACAATTCATGGCGATCTATTTGCAAACAAAAAAATATCAGAAAAGTCTTTTACTTTTCTTTAAAAAAAATTCGAAGATGTTCAAGTTGAAAATTCTCAGATTTCATAAAAAAAATCATAACTCGGAAACCGTGAAAAAGGGATAACATACATGGGGGTGATTCGAATACCCCTACATGAATGAGGAACCTGTTTTTTTATTATTGACGTCAATCGTCCGGCCACCCTGTATTTTGAGTTTCAACAGTATATACCAAAAGCACACCTGATCCTTCCTGATCTATCGGGTCGAACCGTAACAGAAATTGAATCGAAAATCCACCGCTATGCATCGGATATTCCATCATCCAGAGAAATACAGAGAGGTCTCTATCAACATCACCGAATCCCTATAATTCATCGGTGTTCACCTAAACTGATTCGGGTTTTATGACGTGTGGACCGATTTTGATCGATAGCGGATATAAATATGGGCTATATAGCCGGCCATAATCCTACATGAAATTCCGTCGTAGGTCCACCAGTCCTCCCAGCTAACGGCCAGACTGCCTGAAACAAAAACATCTGCTTGAATTGAACGCCGACACAATAATGATTGAATGGTCGGGAGAGTCTGGACTTGCCATATTTTGTCGGATTAAAGGGAATCTAGGGCACCAGCCGCGCGAGTTGCACGCGTCCGTCGCAACGCCCGCCGCCGCCTCGCCGACCCCTATCTCATTTTTAATCCGGATCAACTCACGACGTTCCAGTTTTTTCTCGAGAAACTGCAATTGGTTCCCTTATACAGGGTGGTACATATTAGTGTATCACAACTTGCGGGGGGGTGAATCTACATGTAACTATAGAAAAAAAAGTTTATATGAACATGGATCCGTAAAGGCTTCGTACGGAGCTATTGGATGTTGAAATCTTCATCATAGCTCTACAGTTTTGAGATATTCAGTCCAAATTTGGAATGCGAGCTATTTTCACCAGTCTATCATTGCACGTCTTGATCTTAACTAAAATCAACAGGTTCCATAGCCATGTCTCCTTTTTCCCTCTCAAACTTTTTTGCGGTACGCCACCGTAAAATCAATTTTTGATATCTTAAATTTAAAAAAACTGTTTTGACTTCTGTTATTTGTTCCTATCTCTAATCGTGTTCGAGTGAAAAATTATTGAACGATTGTATGTGATATTGAATAAGCTTGTTAGAGTATTTCTATTATTTTTTTATTTAGCGAAATAAATAAATAACTCAATAATTTTTTACTCGAAAACGGTTTGAGGTACAAAAAAATTACAGAAGTCAAAAAAGTTACTAAATGAACGAAATATCAAAAATGATTTTGCGCTGACAAGTGGCGTAACGCTAAAAAGTTTTAGAGGGCCAAAAGGAGACATGGCTCCAGAAAAAAAGAACACCCTGTAGATTCTGGTTAAAATTCAGGAGTGTGCAATGATGGATACTGTTGAAAAAAGATCGCATTCCAAATTGGACTGCATATCTCCAAAACTGCGGGAGAGTATGAGGAAAAAACAATTTTTTCGGAAATTTCAACACCCTTGTAACGAAGCTTTTGCGGACCATGTTTACATGGACTTTTTTTCTTAAAATATACGTTTATTCATTCCCTTGAATTTGTGACAGACTTTTATGTAACAACTGTATGTCCGAAACTTCTGCCAGTAAGAAATACAGGAAGTTAAAGTAGTTATTATCAATGAGCGGTAATGCAGGTCAAAACACACGCAGATGAATTTTGCACCACGAGCCGTCAGGCGAGTGGTGTGGTGTAATTCATCAAGTGTGTTTTGAGCATTACCGCGAATGAATACTATACTTTATCCACGACTTTTCAGTAAAATTCGAATTAATCTGCATTTAAAAAAATTTGAACAGTTGTCAAAAGCGTTGACAAACATTTGTCCAACCGTCAAACCTCTGTACTCTGTGGTCGGGGAATCAAATCAGAGTCTCTAACTAATCAAACCAAGTAATTTCGCGGGTGTTATGTGAGGGTGTTATTATAACACACGCTTTTCGGCTCATAGACATGTTATGACTACCATTACACATAGAATTAGTTTAATGGAGGGGATATAAAGATTATTATTCAGCACAAGGCCAGCAATTCGAATATCTTCTGTATACTTATGCCCGATGCATCGTTCTCTAAGCAACGTTTAAGCCCTTAAGTGACGTTTATTCCATTGATGAAACGTCATTTCAGGGCTTAAACGTTGCTTAGACGAACGGTTGCAATCGGGCATTATGTTTTTTAATCAGTCTTTTGCTGTTGTTATCAAATTTAATTCTAGAAGTATTTTGTTCTTGTTATTGTAAGTGGGTTACTTTGGCGTTTCTGGACGATTTGCGTGACATCATAACTTCTCGATGCGTTTTTACCGAAAATCGTTGGTCCTAGTTTACCTTAAAGAAGAAAAAGATGGAGGAGTAGTCCAGATTGACTTACAGTGTAGACAATAATGTTAGGGTGATTTAAATGTGGAGGAATCCTTACGTGGCTCCCTCTATTATACATCTAAAAAACTAATAGGATATTTGAATTCAGCTTCATTTCAAAACCCCAGAATATCAATTTTGTTCATTTCTCACAACTTTATCCAAAGTATTAAAAAAAATCCAAATAAAAAAATAAACTTTAATACCCTGTATTTCTTAAAGGAGGCAGTTTCGGACATAGATTCATGGGACCTTTTTATGCATGGCACTTTTGTCCGTGACAACGCTGTATATAGAGTTCGAACCATGAAATTCATCGGGTTTTCACAAATGCGTAGATGCGAGAATAATTTGACTCTCATTTATTTCATCTTCTCGAATCTTAGGCACATTTAATGGCACTGCCAGTTTACTTTTACTAGGTACCTAATCAATCATGTCTCACAAAGATCGTAAACGACAGGGCTGACCGCTTGTGTGCTAAAATGGAATAGCAACACGTTAATAAAACAAGGCATGGTAAAAAAATCAGTGTATTTCGTATATCATTAAATTTGTGCATTAACCGAGTAGATGAAAGCTATACAGTACCTGAATAAGACGAAAAAAAGAGAAGGGGTAATTCATCAGATCATTTTATGAAAAAATTTGAGAAAAGCCCTGAGCAGGAGCTCTTGAGCGCTCGTTTTTGGTGGAGCAATAATACTATAACTTCAAAAATTTATATAGGATTTGAGATTAATACCAAAATATTATATAAATGCAGTACCCAGCGTAATCTTAATTATTTTTGAAAAATAATTCAAAAAATTAATTTGAAATATAAATAATTACAAAAATTGAATTCTTTGATGCGATTCCCTTGAAATTTTGAATGAATATTCAGTAAAGTAGTTTCATTCTCGAAATAAATTTCACTCAAAGCGAATATCCTGTTATGGAAATATAAAGATTTTTCTTCTCAATGTTTCAATTTAATTTTGTATGGTTCTGTTAAAACTATGGTCACAAAATTTTGTATGAACATTCAGAATATCGATCTCCCTTAAAAAAATTCACTCGAATCGGATATCTTTTTATGGAATATGAGGTTTTTTTTCAATATTCCAGTTGAATTTTCTCCGGTTCTCTTCACGCTATATCAGCATTTTGCATTTGATCGTAACATTTCATTTCGATTAGTTGCGTATTTTCTGATATATTGAGGAAAAAAAATTTTGAATGGCCATATTTTATCTAACAAAACCTATCAAAAATACAGAAATTCACGACAATGGATAATTCATTTGAAATCTTTTCGGGATATTGCTTCTTCGATTCAACAATGCGGCCAAATTTGTTATCCAAAACGCTGAAAAATAGAAGCAAAAGTGATGAGAATAGATCAGAAAAAATTCAATTTCAATTTTTGGTTAAAATTTTCCACTTTTTTTAGATGCTACGACCATTCAATAAATATTCTGTGAAACTCCTGGAAATGCCTGAAAGTCACGTAAATAAAATAATCACTATGAAATTTATTCCAATGATTGAATTGAGTTCTCCATATTCGAGAGAATAATTTTGAACGTCATGTAATAACGTAATTCATACATCGAACCGTGGCCCCTGTTGTTTGAATAACTCAGAATTGTGTGAATAATGTAATTTTGTAATTTCGGATATTATACCTTTATATCATATACATACTTGTCGATCGAGAGTTCAGGAATTTGAAATTCCATATTGCTAAAACATTCACGTTGATTTATTTTGATTAATTGTCGATAAACAAGGTTGTCATAGTATTCAATGAAGTATTGAAAATTAGTTGAGTATTAAACATTTTCGAGGTTGTTCTGTTTCCATTTACTTTTGATTACCTTCCATATTGCTTGAATTGGGCCATTCCGATTGATAATAGTTATTTAATCAACAAGGTTATTAAAGATAGCTACTAATGGTCCAAGATTCTTTAATGCGTCAGCGAAGCGAAGGCGTTTATAGTCGAGACCATAAATCGCTCGATTAAAAACCGTGTTGATTACGAGATTTTTCCGCCGATCTCAATATAAATTGTTCATGAATTCTCGATTGAAAATACATTCTCATTTTGCACAAAACTTACATTGACATAATGAAATTTCTATGCATCTATGTTCCAGTAAAATTTTGACATTTCTCGTAGTGCTTCTGTATACTTTGTGAACGGTTGCCATGAGGATTGCACATTAAAATAGCAGAAATTGAGCTTGAAATGGGTCACTAATGATCAGTTTGGTACACATTAAAATCACCTTTCATTTCGAGATCGACGGAAATGTATATATCATTCGTCGAGACCTCTGGTTTTCGAAAAAAGAGAGTGTTTCGTACCCCACACCTGACGCCATGTTATAAATATACCGATTGGAAATTCACATCGAAAACATACGATATACAATGCATCAGACAGAGAATTCTTCCCTCCAGTTGCACAGATGAATAGGCGAGATAATTAAGTGCGATAACTGAATGAATTCAACTGTCTTACTGCAATAATCTAGTCGTGTCTCTCTCTTATCGCAGTATGGTAGGAAACCCGCACTACACGTATAGAATTTTTAATTTGTCAGGCTGCCCGTAATACTCGATTCAAGTATTTACTGTTGCCTACCATACTGAAGAATTACGCTCCTCTAAACGATAAGAGAGAGACAAGACTAGAAAAATGAAGTAAGACAACTGAATTCAGGTGTTACAGCAAGTGATTGTCTCGACTATTCATCTGTGCAACTGGAGGGAATAATTCTCTGTCTGATGCATTGTATATCGTATATTTCAGATGTGAATTTCAAACCTGTATAATGTTTGATTTGGATATTTGTAGTTGGGCTCTCATTATATTCGACTTAATAGTCGATATAATGAGATAACTATAATTAGTTATCTGAAACAAGGACAACAGATAAAAGAAAAGAAACATCATTTTTCGCAGTTGATCAAATTCATTTCTTCAGAATCGTAGCAGATGAATCTTTCGAATATATCAATGTTCACTAGACGGCAAAACTCAAAACTCTAATGGTGGGAAAATTTCAACGAAATGCAACCGCTGTCTTCTGTCACAAAATACTCCAAATAATCCTTGAATTTAGGAAATTCAACAAACATAGAATTAATAATTCAGTTACTTCCAAAGCTTCAACCACTTGTCAGATAGACTTCTCGCCCAGGGACAAACATCTTGTTTAACCATTGTAAAGAATTCCTGAATTACACGGAAGAACCCTAAAATACAACACATTTAGAGCAAGAAGAAAATAAGGAGGCCACGAGATATACGGTAGAAGTCTCACAGTAAGATATAAAAAAATAGAGATGCCCCTTCGGTGACCATAGACATTCCAACAAGACTCTGCACCGGCTCACATAGAGTGAGGGAACCAAGATTGGTTGAGAAGCAACGTTTCGAACTTCATTTCGACCACACAGTCCTTGAATTGACTAGATGAGAATTCAATAGATTATTCTCTCTGAGCAGTTTCGGAAAGCAAGGTCTGAACCAAAAAAATATACCAGCCTCTAGAAGCTGAAGAAAACCTTTGTCCGCTAGTGGGTGAAATACTGACAAGGAGAATAGCAAACCTACCAGGGCAGCTGCTAGTCAGAGACAGAGTTCTTCGTTATCTAAGATATTATCGATAACAGAGAAAATCAGAAATGGAGTAATTTACACAATTTATTCAAACAGCGAAAATAGTTATACAAAAATACAGTGATATAAGGCGCTATATAAAATAAATACAAAATATATGATTGGTCAGTTTTGTCTGACCGCGAGCACTTTCATAAGAAACAAATATTCTCCCGGTACGAGTCAGCTAGAATAGAAGATGGGTTAAATTAAAAACGGTGAATTCAAATGAAGGATAATATCAGAAAAAAAGGATGGAAGGGGTCAGTATAAGAGTGCACAACGGTTATATTTGTCCGATATTCTTTCAGTCCCAGAATTCACCACGTTGTCTACCACTTTGCTTGTTTCTCGTCTAAACAGGTTGGGTTTGGCCAGGTGAAATTAGAGGGTTGAACAGGACATGTCGAACGTGCTACAGCATTGGTTCGGTTATGCCTTCCGGTCTGACCATGAGTTTACACGCCATGAAGGACAGACTAACTACAGGCACCGGTTGTACGGACAAACGTACTATAGCAGTGGTTCGCTTGAGCCCTTCGGTCTGACCATGAGTTTACACGCTATGAAAGACAGACAACTACGGGCACCTGGACAAAACTAGGAAAGGTATGTTACGGAATCTGTCAGAACAGCTATTTAGGTAGACTCAACGAGGATTAAAAAAAATAGGACTGTAGTAAATCGGCTCGGTACTTACAATTCGCTTGCACTAGCACTCACTAACAGGTAAGCAAAAATCAGAAAAATTTGGAAGCTTAGAAAAATTTAGGAACTTTGAAGAACGTACTTCTAAAGCAGAAACTAACTCGGAACTAATTACCGATGGAGGGAAACCCGCCTTTTATAATCTTCCGGAGGGGGGTGGAAAAGGTAGGCGCAGAAACGTTAAAAATTTCAGGAGAGTACCTCGGTAAAAACATCTTCAAACTGGCTTATCGTACGTATATGCAAAAAAACGGCGTTATCTGCGATCGGCGTTGTTCTTGCGGACGGTTCTACTCTGAAAAACAAAATCAATCGCAGAATGTTCGGTTTTTCGATTGTTGTGAATTAATTCTGAACCGAATAAAAATTCACGAATTTAAAATGAAAAGTCGGATAATTATTTTACAATGAAGATCAATTTCCCGGTTACGAAATTGAACTTCATTACAAGTTACAGTAAAAGGTCGTCATATCGACCCGGAAGTGAAATGATTCTGAAATTATGATTAATTTCACTTGTTCTGTACATAAAAATGAATGAAAATCATTCTCCTAACCGAATTTATGGCCTTCTAAATAGGTTACACTTCTAGTTCCGAACCCTGTAGTATTTTTCAGCCAATAAATCGAATATTTTCGCCATTAAACCAGAGTTGACCCAGTTGGTTCTGAAAAAACAACAAAGGGCATTTAATTCGTATCCTTCGTCATCTTCCGGACAATTGACCCTAAGAAAACATTTAGGTGAGATCGAAGGTATCGTGACGCTTTTCTTTTTGTCGAAAATTGGGTGGAAAGAGGCAGAGAGGGAGAGGGAATCCCGAATAAATACAATATAAATACATGGCACAATAAAATGAAAATCGAATGGAGCTAACGCCAAGACTTCCAGGGGGATAGAAAGGTTCCACCGTTATAAGAAGTTATGTAACATTTTGTTCTACTCTGGGGAGGGATATAATAAAGACGTGACAGGAAAATACCGGCGAGTCGGTTTATAGGAAAGAATAAGTCGTGGAGCCCACTGGTTTGCGGTTGGTGTCCCTAAAGGCGCGTTAAATGCGACTGGTGCTCTCAAATATCACTATCATATATTATCATCACTTGCTTGGAAAATGGAAAATAACGTCTCTGCGTTAGATTTATAAGCCGAAGTTTAGAGATTAAATCTCTCACCTTCTGCTGAACGAGAAAGTATATAAACCGAACCGAAAGTTTAACAGCTACCACCGCCAACTATAGGAAGATAAATCTAACCAACGATAATTTATCTTGTCTATAACAAACACCGGGTAAATGTATTTCCGAGTTGCATTATGGCCAGAGGGAGACATATTTACCGGTTGAGTTACAGGATTAGGGTAACTAACTAGTTCTAATTAACGGCAAGGAGTACAGTGGCGGTGCCCTTATTAAGCAATCAGATTTAGGCTGGTACGCTAACGAACGTTATTCGTTATCCGAAGAATGAGATACGAAACGACTCTATACTTCCAATTGATTCTGCCGAATAGAAACCAAAATGATTTTAATTAATCAACTAGTTAATCATTCGCTAGATTTACCTTTAACTACTGACGTGGAGCCCATAGGAAGCTAACTAAATTCAAATTTGGCACTGGTATCAACTACGACTACGCCAATTAAGAATCAGAGAGTCTGGTCCTCTCTGAACAACTATAACTCATCTGCGAACCTCCCTAGTGATGTAATGATCAAGAAAGTAAACCCTGAGAAAAACTTCAGGACATTGCTAAGTAAAAGAAAGGGTGGTTCCAAAACCTTTACAGGAGCTGGCGCTGGAATATACCTAGTGTGCACTGTCGCTGGGATCCTATAGGAGCGTCTTTCAAGTGAAAATCTTAGCTATTGAAAGATGTCTAGATATGCATCTAGAGAAAAAATATCAAAAGTGCGATATAGCCATTCACTCAGATAATCAAGCTGCTATTGAAGCACTGAGCTCCTACGTCATCGATTCAAAGATGATCTGGGAGTGCCAGAACAAACCCAATGAGGTGGGCAAAAAAATAAGGTTTTTTTAACCTGGCTTCCCGACCATTCGGGAATCAAAGGGAAAGAAGAGGCCAATACACTTCCTCACTGGCTTTCTTACAGGACACAGTCGCCTCAGGAAGCACCTGTTCAAGATGGGATTATCGGACACTGGCGAGTGTAGGTTCTGGGGAGAGGATGAAGAAACCCCCATTCACCTAGTCACGGAAAGATATGGCATTGAGAGCCTAAAGAAAGAATGACTCGGCCGAATCACTTGTGAGAGTGAGGAACTAGCCTCGTTGAAGCCTTCACAGATATTGGATTTCATTAGATCTCTAGAACTGCAAGGCGAGCTGTGAAGGGTATGACCAGAACAGCTCCTGTAAGGGGCACAAATAGACCTTGTGATCGCAGTGAACTGTAACCCCTTTTTAAACTATAACTATAACTATCGATATAAGCCGATTAGCTAAAGAAGCAGGGAAGTTTTTCCTTACATTTGTACCGGGTTTTTCACTATAATTTGACCGACCCCTTCAACTTTTTACTGAACAGAATACAAAAAAATGTTTCGTATAAAAGTTTAACGAAATCAACTGAGGTTTTTTGATATGAGTCCAGAAACTGAAATATATACAGGGTGGCCAACATATTGATGGCAACTTCATTTTTCAAATGGAACACCCTGTATATTTTTCCATGTTTGGCTAGCTCTTTTTCCCCTGATTCGAAATGTAACATATGTTGGTCTATCTCTTTTATTCTGAGAACCACAGAGTTTTAAATTTTAAGAACCACCTGCCAAGATCTGTAATCATATTACAAGTGGCAGAGTGTGTTAACTGAAAAACGCTAATTTTTGGAGTTATAATAACGTCAATGGAAAGATATACAGGGTGAACAACATTGAATGCAACTATATTATTTCAAATGGGACACTGTCTTGAATATTCTTCCTTTTTTTGATAGGCTATTTTCTCATGATCTCGAATATAAATGCGTATGTGGATGTGTCTCTTCAATTTTCAGAGTTTCAAGGTTTTGAAATGATGACACCGAATGAAAAAAATATGTGATTTACCTACGGAATTCTTTATATCCAAACAATCTACTTAAAAGTATTATTTTAGAATGAATACTTAACAATAACTTAACCAATGAAAAATGATAAACTATGGTAGTATGGTAAGAATAACATCAACTAAAGAAATTGCTCAAAATGGCCACCTTCATTCAATACACATAGGTTATATAGTTGTCTAAAGTTGTTTAGACTATTTTTAATAGCTTCAAAATTTTTTTCTAATCATTACAATATTATCATTATTCTTTGTGCGTTGACGGGATTAGTTCCGAATTATAGGTTTAATATTGGTTGATTTTATATCATTAATATTATTCTCCGTTTTCATTGATTTTCATTATTGCTGAAGTAAATTTTTTCCTTCAGGAACGGCTATAAAAACGTGTCCAACGGTATTAAATCGGGACTATTTGGTGGCCATAAAATGGGTGCGCCATTACCAATCCAAAGGTCAAATTGGCCACTTAAATATTCACGAACTTCCAGAACGCTATGCCAGATGGTTATTGAAATTTGAAACTCTGTGGTGCTCAGAATAAGAAAGATAGACCAACATATAATTATGTCAAATAGTAGAGATACTACTAATTACTGATATTACAGATTATTGTACTTTCATGATAACATTCTTATGCATACAATTACATCGAAATCATAAACTACATTCCAGATTATTGTATCTTCATGTGTAAACATTCTTATGCAAACCATCATCAACTAGATGGACTCTTGAACATTACCATTTCATTATCTTGTATACATTTGATAGATCCGTATTTTTTCCATAATTTAGAAATCATTATAAATACTTTCATTGTAAACTCTAGAGTCTAGAGTCAGTCTTCTTTTTGGTCTCGGGTCTCGACTAGAGAATAATCAAATTGTAAACTTGTGACAATAAATCATTTTTAAAGTGAAGTCTGCAGCATTTACTTAATTATATGTACATATTCGAAATCAGGGAAAAAAAGCTAACCAAATATGGAAAACTATACAGGGTGTTTCATTTAAAAAAATGAAGTTGCCATCAATATGTTGGTCACCCTGTATATATTTCAGTTCTGGACTCATATCAAAAAACCTCAGTTGATTTCGTGAAACTTCTATACGAAACATTTTTTTGTATCTGCTTCAGTAACAAAGTTAAAGGAGGGTTCAAATTATGGACCCGGTACATCAAGTTGATGTGCTACAGAGTTTTCTATTTTCTGTTAAAATGAAACTCATATTTGAAAATGCTTATTTAAAGCTATTGATAGAAGAGAAGAGGGATCCATGGTAGAGTGCCATTGAACAATGTGCTGAATTCCGTCGAGGTTTTCGAGAATTCAGGGTGAAATCGTTCTCTGCCAAACGTAATCCTCTCCATCCGGCCTATCAGAACATAAATCAATGTACAAATAAAAAGCCCAGTAGAGAAGGGCGAAAGAAAACAACTCGAATAGAGATATATGGCTTCGAAGAACTGAAATATTCAATTACAGATCTCTGCAATCATCATTAGAGTTGAGTAAATAGAGCCGGGCGTGAAACCCTAGGGAAAGAAGAGACTACTTGTCTGTCCTTATAAGGAAAGTAATCATTAACATAGAAGGTAAATAACTAATACAATGCCCGAGGCACGGCAAGACCACGATAAGATTGCAAACTGCTCCCGTTACAAATTAGGTAGCTCAGCGCCGCTAAATCCGAGGATTTGCGAAGCGCTAGAAAAATTAACCCATTTATTATTAAGAGACGAAAGAAACAAGGTTAACCAACAGGGAATACTTCGACCGTCTCTCTCGCGAGCTCCATATTTTTCTTCGCTCTAAATGTGTTGTATTTTAATGTTCTTCCGTGTAATTCAGGAATTCTTAACACTGGTTAAACAAGATTCTTGTCCCTGGGTGAGAGGTCTATCTGACAGGTGGTTGAAGCTTTGGAGTAAATGAATTATTAATTCTATGTTTGTTGAATTTCCTTATTGTTTGGAGTATTTAGTGCCAAGAGACAGCTGTTGCATTCGGTGAAATTACCCCATCATGGGGTCAGTAGGTGAATGATACTTTGTATCGAGGAATAGGCCAAGCAATAGAGGTTTTTTACGTGACAAAAATACTACCTGAAATCTGACTGTGCAGTCATGCAATAGGTAGCATATCTTTCATGATAAATTACACTCCTGAATCGTCTTAGGTTTTTTTTGAGAAGCGAAAAATAGCCAAAAAAATCCAAAATTTTGCTTTTTCGCTTAAAAACGTGAAGTATTGATCTGATCGAAAAGCTGTTGAGGCACTTTTTGTAGAGAATTCTAAAACAAAAAAAATGAGAGGTGACACGTCTCAAGCGGATAATTATTCTCCGAGAAAAGTCCAAAAAACTGGAAAAAAACATCAATTTTTCCGAAAATTCATAACTGGTCAATTTCTGAGATGAAGCGTTGTTGCTCTGAATTTAAGTAGTTATTAACATATACTTTAGGTGCACAATTACAAAGCTGTCGGATAAATAGTTTTGCACAATAGCAGTTTTCCGAATTCGACGTACATTTTTCAAGAAGGTCGTGATACTCGGCTACTTGTCGGATTTGAATTTTACAAAAAGCATTAAAGAAGAAATAAAATTCTTCAAATCGTTCATTTTCTCGATACCGACGGATAATGTTTAGTGGGTGAAAAACGGCGTCAAACAGGAGCAAAAGGCTCGAATGCATCAAACTAGTCGCGGAGTGGGAGTCGCCTGCTACGCGAGGGGAAAAACTGTATGTACCTTGTATCTTTCGCGCGTCGCGTAGCGGCCGACTCCCACTCCGCGACTAGTTTGATGTATTCGAGCCTTTTTGCTCCCGTTTGACGCCGTTTTTCACCCACTGAACATTATCAGTCGGCATCGAGAGAATAAACGATTTGAAGAGTTTTATTTCTTCTTTAAAAATGCTTTTTGTAAAATTAAAATCCGACAAGTAGCCGAGTATCACGACCTTCTTGAAAAAGGTACTTCGAATTCGGAAAACTGCGATTGTGCAAAAACTATTTATCCGACAGCTTTGTAATTGTGCACCAATAAAGTATATGTTAATAATACTTAAATTCAGATCAACTACGCTTCATCTCAGAAATTGACCAAGTTATGAATTTTCGGACAATTGATGTTTTTTCCAGTTTTTGGACTTTTTCGGAAACTAATTATCCACTTGAGACGTGTCACCTCTCATTTTTTTTGTTTTTGAATTCTCTACAAAAAGTGCCCTAACAGCTTTTCGATCAGATTAATACTTCACGTTTTATAAGCGAAAAAGCAAATTTTGGTGTTTTTTGGCTATTTTCGCTTCTCAAAAAAAAACTAAGACGATTCAGGAGTGGAATTTATCATGAAAAAATGTAGGAACTACCTATTGCATGACTGCACAGTCAGATTTCAGGTAGTATTTTTGTCACGAAATCGACCTTTCGATAGCTCTATTGCTTGGTCTAGAAGCGGAAGTTTACGAAACTGACAATTCAAATTTCCGTAAGAAAATTCCTTTTCCGAAACAATATTCAATGTATTAGAGAAAACTTTGCCGTCTTGTCCACAATGATATATTCGAAAGCTTTACGTGCTACGTATCAAACGAAATGAATGAGATCAACTGCGAATAATGTTGTTTCGTTTCTTCATCAATCGGATTGGCCTTATTCAAGCAGTATGGTAGGTAATAAAAATACAGGTTCTTTATAAATGATTGTAACATCTTAGGTTGCTTTAAATTTTTTTCATTTTATCGATTTTTCTTGGCAGAGTCTACAAATGTATAATTTCAGTCATATTATTCAATATCTCTCGGAATGACCCACAATATCATTTCTTTTAATAAAGTTCACATCAGAATATAAATATTTATAATAGTCCAATGCCAACTCGCTGTATAATCATTTATAGACACCCTGTACTTGAATCTAGTATTGCGAGGAGCCTGACCAAGAACGTCCCCAGCCTTCGGGCTAGGGGGGGGGGATCAAAATAGAAATTAGGAACTGGAGGTAGTGAATAATGAAATAACAGTATTTTGTGACAGAAGACAGCGGTTGCATTTGATTGAAATTTCCCCATCATCAGATTTTTGCCGTTTAGTTGAACATTGATATATTTGAAAGATTCAGCTGCTACGATTCTAAATAAATGAATGTGTACAACTGCGAATAATGATTTTCCTTTTCTCTCATCTGTTGTCCTTATTTCAGATAACTATAATAGTCGAATATATTAGTGCCCAAATAGTCCAAATACAAATATATGAATCAAACATTATATATTTATAACATGGTGTCAGGTGTGGCGTACGAACCCACTCACATCTAGTATGTCTCAAGAGCTCATTTTGATGATGAAAACTGTAATTTTTACTATGAAATATACGATCAGAAACTTCAGATTGTTTTATTTCCAGATAGAAAATTGGGATTTTTTTAAATACCAAAGAGTTCAATCCGGTGCTGGCAAGGTGCCTATAATTTTTCTAATAGGGTTAGAAAGTTGTAGTTCAGATATCACCGATTCTGGACTCTCTGTACTTATATGGATAGTTACGAAAAAACGTAAGGAGGTTGACAGATTAAAAAGTGTATATTAACCGTATCAATATGAATTGACATATTGAAATAGAAATCCTTTATTCATCAATAATAACTGTTAACACAGTGAAAATGAGAAAGTCACACAATATAACTAAGAAATGAATATTCTAATTCATATAATAAATAGTTAATAATCAATGTTTCTTTCCATAGATACATTAACAGTAGGTGGCTCTAGCCGTAGCAAAAAACTGTAGATATCTTTCCGAAAGAATTTGAAGTTTTGTTTTGTTGGATCTTGAACTTCTGCTCAAGATTTTGTTGTTTGTTGAACAGTTTCAAGCACATACAGTGTAGTGCTGGTTCCCTACCATACTGCGATAAGAGAGAGACAAGACTAGATTATTGCAATAAGACAGTTGAATTCATTCAGTTATCGCACTTGATTATCTCGCCTATTCATCTGTGCAACTGGGAGGGAAGAATTCTCTGTCTGAAGCATTGTTTATGGTATGTTTTCGATGTTGAATTTCCAAATCTGTATATGTACAATTCCTCTCAGTCAAAGACAAATCTGGTCCTATAGGTATTAAAGGAGGTGAATTAAGAGTCTTAGAAACCACTATATGAGTGATAAAATATCTTTTTTCCAACCATCAAAAAATGTTGACTTTTTCTGTCCTATTTTCAGGTGCAAAAGTCATAAATTCTCTTACCGTACAAAATTTGCTCGTTGCTTAGCAACACTTTTAATCCTAGGATTAAAAACGCTACTTTTAATCCTTGGATTAAAAGTAAATGCATTTGAAGTCTACTTGACAATCACTGTCATGATTCTGTGTTCAAATTCATAACCAAACTATGAACGATTTTTCACTACAACCAATTTTATTGTAATTTTGACTTGGTTGGAGAAAAAATAGAATATATTATTCGGATTAAAAGTGCCTATTTTAACTCGCAATTTTGCATTCGCTCGGCTACGCCTCGAAACTGGCAAATATTGCTCGTAAAAAAAAGATGCACTTTTAATCTTTATAATATTAAATATATATTATTTGAAGGCTGACATGTTTCGGCGTACTGCCATTTTCAAAGCCATACTGAAATAATTAAAGGATCGAATTAAAACGTTGAATTTAGTTGTAATCGAGTCAAAAAAAATGATTAATATGAGTTTCGTGTAAGTTTGAAAATAGTTTTTAGGTTAGATAAAATGAAAACGATGGGACATAAACAAACAAATAAATAAATGAGCAAACGAGAATATGAATCGACTCACAATCAAATAAATTTATCAGTTAATATTTTTAAAAACTTCGAGAGAAAACACTTTTTTAAAAATATTAACTGATAAATTTATTTGATTGTGAGTCGATTCATAACCTCGTTTGCTTATTTATTTGTTTGTTTATGTCCCATCGTTTTTATTTTATCTAACCTAAAAAATTTACTGAACGATTTAACGGACCAGAGTTTCGTTCCCTTTTTCTATTATTCGAAGACCGGAGTCACTTGCGGAACTCAGCTCGAAGCCAATCAATAGAAAACGAGAAGAACAGAAAATGGGCCTTAATAGATGAAGGGACCTGTGATTATTTACAATCGGGTTCCCCTTTCCGATGGTAATGACCTTCTCTGTTGTTTCCGTTTTCTCGGGACGGTTTCAGAAAGTCACAGAAGTGGTCCTCAGAGTTCAAGCTTGGGAATGTCGATCCTAGAATTTGGAGAATTTTGCCCTCGTCGTTTCTACGAAAGAAGATTGATCTGTGAATTGAAATACTGGAAATTCTCAAGATATTTGTTGCTAGTTTCTAGCTTTTTCATATAAAAGGTTTTCAATAGGAAGTGTTATTTTGATATTCGGATGAAAAATGCCATTTTTCAATATTAATGATCTGATGTTTATTTCATTATAAAAAAAAGCTATGCCGTTTATAGTGGAAAAAACATCAGGCATTTAAATGGAATTTTCCATAACCAAATCGCAAAGTAGCTGTCCTATGTCCTCGGTAGCCTTACGATTTCCATCTTTGAGGTCTTGAATTGACGCTGGGCTATTGGTGTAGACCTTCTCTTTCACGTGGCCCCAAAGGATATGTCGCAAGGTGTTAAATCACAAGATCTCGGTGGCCAATTGTGTCACCTCGTCGGATGTACACGGTCAGGAAACTTTCCCGCAAATGACCAATGGTTTCGTTGCTTGTGTGGCACGTAGCGTAGCACCGAACTTTATGAGCCTTAAGATCCAAATCTTTATGCAAATACGGTGTAATGACGTTTGTGGAATGCCTAATTCCAAGAAGGACGAGGAGTGGACAAACCTGGGTTTTCTTCAACAATTTCGGCTACAGCAGCAATATTTTCGGCTGTTCTTGAGCGACGTGCACGAGCTTTATTCTATACATCACTAACTTGTCCTAACAGCTCGAATTTTTCCATTAATTTCTCTATTGCGGCCTGAAAGGTGCTTTACGACGACCCAAAATTGTTCGAATTTTACGAACCGTCTCTGCCAAATTTTCACCATTTTATAGTAAATTTTAAAAAATTTAATGTGTTCTTGAAGCGTGCATCATTCCATTTTTATTAATGGCGTAGTTTCTACTTGTCAAATGGCGAAAAATGACAGCTTCAAACGTGACATCTAGCAAAATAACACCTCTTTTTGGAAAAACCCTTTACATGGATACTTTGATATGCTCTATATGTGTTACAATTTTCATTTCAAAATATTTAAACCATCGAAAGAAGAATCGAAAATATATTCTGAAAATTATTCGAAAAATTAGATACCTATGTAAAAATTCATAACTTTTCTTATGCGATACGATGCCTATAATATGTTCGACGCCAACAGGTAGGTAGGTACAGACAATTGATGTAAAAAACACGCTTCAAACAAAAAATGGCTAAAAACGATGAGAAGCACTTAAAGTGTTTCCTTTTAAAATGGGTGTTGTGAACTCGAGAAGGTCGCTTCAAACTCAAAACTATTTCCGTTGTTTTGTATTTTCTACTAATTGAAAAATATATAATTTTTTTTTTCTTATTTTGTAATGGTAATGCAAAAGTATCGATTGGAAAGCATTGCCATAATATGATATTTTTTGCTGTCTGCTAGGCATTTAATGAGAAAAGATGTATTTCTGTGAGTCGGGATACTTTTTTTATGGAAATACTAACAGCACTTCGAAGTTGAAAGTATAAAAATAGAATTGATTCATCATAATTTAAGGTCTTTTGGGGTGGAATCAGGAAGAACGGAATTATGAATTCTTCATTCAAGGATATTTTATGAATGCCTTGATTTGTCATGCTCAGCAAGGATGAATAATAGAAAAGACATTCAACAGTGCTTGAAAAGAAAGGGTTGTTTTCAAATTGAATATATCGTATGTAAGTGTACTTATTGGATCGAAAAATGAGCTAAAATTTTACATCTTTTATTGAAACAAATTTCATCTGATTTGTCTTGATATTTTGACGAAATCGAACAAAAACGAGAAAACTGAAAGAAAGTGATAAGTTATATCAATAAAATAGCTGCGCCACTAATAATACATACAACAAATGACACCCATGTTTACATTTAGAGCATGAACATTAAAGAATAAACCGAAAAATGATCTGAAGGTGATAAATGACATGTTATATATTTTCGAAACGAGAAAGGAGCGTTGCTTATTTTTCAGTGAAAATAAAGTATTGTTTCCATAAAAATGTGAGAAAAGCTCTAAGCAGGAGCTTTTAGCGCTCGTTCTGTGGCGGAGCAGTAAGACAATTACCTCAAAATTTTATGTGGGATTTGAGATTGATACCTGACAGTTTTTGTTTTTATTCTTGTTTTATATTTTGTATTAAAGGTTTATATTCGAATTGGATTATTTGAGATTGAAGAATTATTTGAAGTTTTTTATTTTGATATATTAATATATTGATTGACACTTATTCATATGTTATCCGAGATAACTCTGATATTATAGAACATCATTTTTTTTTATGGAACAGAGAATATAGTTGTCTTGTTGATACTGACAATACCTTATATACAGGGTGTTTCATCATAAACTGGACAAACATATTTTTCGTGTAGAGGACATCGGGAGCATCATTTCTGCAAGATTTTATCAGTGTGGTCAGTTATGTATAACACGTGGTGTAACGGTTTTTGGTCAAATCTCAGTATTTTTGGGTCTATTCAGAAAAGTTGACAAACTCCGAAAAATAATTTACAAAATGGCGGAAGACTTGCAATGTTCCAAATTTTTTTTGCGGTTGTCGAATTGACTTTTAATTTCTGAATGAACATAATTTTCTAAGGATTTCTGTGAAAAAATTTTTCAGAAATCGAACACAATTTTTTTTACATGTCTACAGCGATGAAAAAATTTTATTTGAAATGGATAAAATTTTGAAAATTGTACTTCTTGAATTATCAATCACGAATATGAAAACAGAATTGTAAAATATCGAACGGTTTCGTTACTACAGTCATTCAAATGTTTCGTTCAGACCTCTGAAAAAAAATTGTTTTGAGTTCTATAGTCAAAACAATTGAATTATTGTCATGTCCAAACATTCTAAATGAATTTATACAATACATTTTCATCGCCGTAGACATGTAAAAAAAATTGTGTTCGATTTCTGAAAAAAATTTTTCACAGAAATTCTTAGAAATTGTTTTCATTCAGAAAACAAAAGTCAATTTGACAACCACAAAAAAAAATTTGAAACATTGCAGGTCTTCTGCCATTTTGTAGATTTTTTTTCGGAGTTCGTCAAATTTTTTGAATAGAGGACCCAAAAATACTGAGATTTGACCAAAAACCGTTACACCAATTGTTATACATAACTGACCACACTCATAAGAATCTTGCTCAAAGATGACGTTTGACACCCTGTATCTCGCTTATGCTTCGAAAACGGGATATATTGTATTAGGCAAAAATGATTCTGCCGATGTACTCTATACGAAAATATATGTTTGTCCAGTTTATGATGAAACACCCTGTATAAATGCAGAATGTTAGCACAATCGAATTTTATTCTGAATATCATTAAAAAAGGAAATATGTAAAAAAACAATTAATTACAAAATTAGTTTTTATGGTTCTGATGATGCGATACCCGTGAAATTCTTCACAAACATTCAGTATAGTAGTTTTCATTCCCAAAATAAATTTCACTCCTATCGAATATTCTGTTATGGAATATAATGTTTCTTTTTTCGATATTCCAATTGAATTTTATATACTTTTGTTAAGACTATGGTCAACAGACTTTGAATGATATTCAGTATATCAATCTTTATTCACAAAAAAAAATCACTCGAAGCGGATATCCTGTTAAGCAGATATAAAGATTTTTTTTCAATATTTCAATTGAATCTTTTGAAACTATGGCCACAAAAGTGGATATAACATTCAGAATCTCGATCTCCATTCACAAAAAAATCATTCGAATGAGGCTTGTCATCAGCATTTTGCATGTAGCCGTAAGATTTCATTCCGATTGGTTCTTATTTTCTGACAGAATTAAATTTGACCGTGAATTAGTCATCAGGAAGTCCAACCCTACAGGGTGTTTCCTAAACATGCGGCAAAAATTCAGGGGGTTGTTCCTTAGACTATTTTAAGCATGTTTTGTCCTTTGATGATTTTTGAAAAACTTCTGTGTTTCGAAGATACAGGGCGAACAACATTTTTCATATTTTAAAATTAATAATAGTTTAAATAAAATGCGTACCGTACTGTGGTTACTAAGTAGGTACAATTTATTTTTAAATGTGGAAAGACTTGCGAAATCGGATCATTGCTGGGTGTAACTTAATAAGAAATGATCCTGGTGTTTTGAAAGGGTTCGGCAGTCAATGAGGAGAAGATTGGATGCTTCTATGCTGGCTAGAGGTGTTCATTCTCAACAGTTTTTTGTTGGTTAATTTAAATTTTCATGTAATTTTTCATAATAAAATGTTATTATCTAAAATTTTGTTTCCCCTGTATCTTCGAAACAAAGAGGTTTTCAAAAATCATCAAAGACAAAATATTCTTAGAATAGTCCAGAAACAATCCCTGAATTTTTGCCGCATGTTTAGGAACCACCCTGTATATCGTTTGAGACCATTTTTGGCTCAAAATTCGAAAATTCCATACATTTCGTCAAAACGATATAGCACTCCTTTGACTAGAACGAGCGCTCAAAAATGAAAGTTTATGTTAAAAATCAGGAAGGAAAACCCTCAGCGGAAATTAGATTAAGCCACTGGATACCAGTCGAAAAAGTGTATTATACAGGTATCTATGAATGATTATAACAACGCAGTTGGCGTTGGACTATTAAATATTTATATTCTGATGTGAACTTCAATTTAAACAAACGATACTGTGAGTTTAGGTTGGTCATTCCGATAGAAACTGAATAATGTGACTGGAGTTATAAATTTGTAGACTTTGCATGAGAAACGACAAGATGAAAAATTTTCAAAGCACACTAGGATATTACAATCATTTATAAAGACCCCGTATTTTAGTTTCGAGTTCATAGCAAAAAGGGAACAGAGATAAAGACAAAAGTCCAAATGTCAAAAAAAAGACAATAAGGCAATGCGGTTGATGACATAAAGACTTTCTTGAAAAAAATTACCGTAATACGTGCCATGCATTTTTCTCTATCCCATAGGATTACAAAATTCAGGGCTCACCAATACTGGCCACCCTGTACTCTTGAAAATATTTATCTTTCAACACTGATTCATCCATATGAATTCCCTTGAATCAGGGATGATAACAAGTCCCTGATGTCCTACAGAACATTATGCTCCATTCACGGGTAAAAGAAGAACTAATCTGTAAAAGCAAGGCACCGATGAGGGGGAAATTCTTGAGAAGCGCGGAAAAAGCTATTAAGTTTGAGAAAATGTGAATATTACAGCAAGAATATATTAAATTTTTGAAGGGTGCCAGAGTGCCGATAGCAAAAAATTGCAATTTGAGCAAGACCAGGTGTTACACGCTGAATTAACGCCAGTAATTGCTAATACTCCAAGATTAAGGGCGTTCCTATACATTAGTTCGACATGGTGCACGATGCTTCTCCTTTTATTATTCATCGCACCTGATTTCACTTTGCCGATTCCAGACTTTCTTCCGACTTATTTGAATTCATATTTCATAACGAATTGCATGGTGAGACGGAAATATATTATTGGTTTCAGATACACAAATAATCAGGAATATACACTTCGTTCACGCGGATATACAGAATGTCTTCTCTAAAAGAGCCGAATTTCAAGGAGAAACCATTAGTTTTTTATTTAATTAACTAGGTTATTATTGACAGCGACAATTTCAAAAAGTAACCACTCGAAATTTTTAAAACAATTAAAATTATTTTTATTTTTGTATTAAGGGCCTGAAATGAGTGTTTTTTCATACGTGTCAAGTTTTGGTGTGCCATAAAACCTTGAAAAAAGGCAGATTCTGTTTTAATTTATTGATCTTATTTTATTCACATACCGATCGTGCTGAAATTTTGCATTCATATACTTGGCATAAATCTCAAGTGCTATACAAATTCGGAGTAATAGCATTTTTGCTCCACCAATGAATGAGCGTTCAAAAGCAGCTGCTCAGAATTTTTTAATTATTTAATTTCATCTTTCGCCAAAAAATACACATTTCAAACTGTAATTACCTTATTCATGAAATTATGTTTCACATAAGGGAAAAGCTATAGTGATTGACACCTTAAGGCAGCGTTTCCCAACCTTTCAGTATTCGCGGCCCAATTTTCAATCTCAAATTCCATCGCGCCCCCCTTTAGTTCGTAAAGTGGCTCTACTTCGAGCCATGCAAGAACCTTTGGGGCAGGGGCGGGTTGTTGGCGCCCCCCCTTGAATTCATTGGCGCCCCCCAAGGGGGCGCGCGCCCCACAGGTTGGGAACGCTGCCTTAAGGGCATGGATACTTTCAGTATGCGAATTAGGTTCCTTATTTTGCTGTAATACCATGGTTATTTCGTGAATGAAGATTGATATAGTGAATGTTCAAAGCAAAATTTCAAGAGGATCGCATTATCAGAACCATAGAATGAATTTTTTTTTCAATTTTTGATTTGTAGTTCTTTAAATTTTTATAATTTCCAGTATACAGGGTGTCCATGTGGAATTACTGTACATACTCATACCAGAGATAGAGTTGGACTAGCTGATTACGAATTCACTATAAAAAATTTATTTCTGGATTTCCCTAGAAATCTACAGGGTGATTTTCGAACTTCATGGAAATACTTACATCATCATAAAATCCAAACTGATTGACGGATATTATTGAAACTTGGGAGATTATGGCACATGCTAAGGTTGAGTCAGAAAGATATCAATGATTTCATCATTCCAGGGCCGGACTCATTTATCTTCATTTAAAGTGTTCAGGGTTTAAAAAACCACTTTGTATTTCGAATTACAAATAATTGATTTGTTTTTCAGAAAGAAGCAAAATTATGCTTCAATTTGTGATATCGCTTAAAGTTGTCACATCAACAGTTATTTTTTTATGAATATTTGAATTTGGATAAAGTTCGAAAAATTGAATTTATTTACCTGAACAGGACTTAGCCATCTTGTAGAGGTCGAAAAAAATTATAAATTTCTCAAAAAAGTCACTGAAGGTGAGAAAGATAATATAATTTGTTGATATACTGGGTGGCCCACCCCAGACGGGATCTCATTGCGATGGGTAAATGAAGGTATATTTCGAAAAAAAAATTGGTGATTTGTATAGGGAATACAAAGCATATTTCAAAATATCCTATTTATACCGGGTGTTCATTGGAAGATGTGTCACTTTGGTCTATATCTTTGTTGTCGAACACCCGGTATACATACGAATCATTTTGAAATATACTTATCTATACCCTATATAAATCACCAATTTTTTTTTCGAAAAATACCTTCATTTACTCCATCGCAATGAGATCCGCGTCTGGGGTGGCCACCCAGTATATCAACAAAATTTTTATAATCTTTTCACCTTCAGCGACTTTTTAAGAAAATTTATAATTTTTTTCGACCTCTACAAGATGGCTAAGTCCTGTTCTGGTAAATAAATTCGATTTTTCGAACTTTATCCACATTCAAATATTCATAAAAAAATAACTGTTGATCTGACAACTTAAGCGATATCACAAATTGAAGCATAATTTAGATAATTTTGCTTCTTCTGAAAAACAAATCAATTATTTGTAATTCGAAATACAAAGTGTTTTTTTAACCCTGAACACTTTAAATGAAGATTAATGAGTCCGGCCTGGAATGATGAAATCATTGATATTTTCTGACTTGACCTTAGCATGTGCCAATAATCTCCCAAGTTTCATAATATCCGTCAATCAGTTTGGATTTTATGATGATGTAAGTATTTCCATTAAGTTCGAAAATCACCCTGTAGATTTCTAGGAAATCCAGAAATTAATTTTTTATAGTCAATTTGTAATCAGCTAGTCCAACTCTATCTCTGGTATGAGTATGTACAGTTATTCCCCGGACAACCT
>CM024241.1:85455467-85517575 GCA_013421045.1 Propylea japonica
ATTACATGGCGCAGTCGATGAGTCGAATCAACTAGGAAAAAAGTGATGGATCTGAAACCAACAAACGTTCAAGGTACAAGCAACCACGCCGAAATACATGGCAAAAATTTAAACGAACTTCGAGATTTATGTAAATGCCACAGGATTGGAGGACAATGAAAAGAGAAAATACAACCTCTTATTACATTGTAGGGTCCCGAAGCAATTGATATTTACAACACCTTTGAAATGAAAGAAAGAGAATTAAATAATTACCAAAGCAATAGGAAAATTCGATGCATATTTTTACCTAAGGTGAATGTAACATATGAAAGACAAACTTCTTCAAAAGAAATCAACTACCAGGTGTGAAACGTTCGATGCTTACGTAACAGAGTTGAAATCTATATCAGCAACCTGTGAATTTGGCAATTTGAGGGAGTCTCTGATTAAGACAGAATTGTATGTGGACTTCTGGATGGCAAGATCACAGAGAAATTGCTGTGCGAAAATAAATTAACATTATCCATCAATCCAGGTTGACCAAATCAATAGGACCCAAGAAAATGGAAACCTAAAGGAAAAATAACATCATCAGAATGTACACCTAAAAGTACTTACAAGAAAATGATCAACAACTGTACGAAATGTGGCAGAAATCACCCAATAAATGAATGTCCAGCTTTCGGAAAGGAGTGTTTCAAATGCAAGAAACAGAACCATTTTGGAAACATGTGCAGAAATTCAAGTAAGTAATAGGAAAAGACCGGCCGTCAACGTCGAGAAGTGAAGGAAGTAAGACAAGATACCAATCAAGAGGAAGAAGATGAGACTCAGTTCTTCTTGGGAGCAGTGGAGAAAACCATGAGTACAGATCAAGATTGGAAAGAGACATTAGAATCTAAAGGAGGTGTTTTCATGGAGTTCAAATTGGATACTGGTGCACAGGCCAGTATAATCCTAAACATTTATTTGAAGAAATTCCTGATACTCATTGATTGAATCAAATGTTAAATTAATTAGTTACAATGGAACAACTATGATAATGTAGGAAATATAGTTTTTGCATGTAGAGTTAGAGGTCTAAAGAAAAAAACTAATTTAGAATTTCATATTGTGGACACTTTTCCAAATTCACCTGAATATTAGGACTAGAAGCATGCAAATCTTTGAAACATATCAGGAGAATTCAGAAAATCTCCTCTAATAATCAATACTGAAAGAATATGATGATGTCTTCAGAGGAATAGGGTGTATGAAACAAAATCATAAAATTAAAATCAGAAAAGATGCCATACCTAGAGTTAAAAAAAAATCATTTTGAACGTAGTGTAGAAGTATTGTTGTAAAAGTCATTTTGTTAATGTTAGTTGATGACTTTAAGTTTCACTTCTCATTGTGTAAAGAAAGGAGATGTAGTATGATATACAAGTGGTCTATAATAATAATAATAATATAAGTTCATTCAGCAAAAAAATAATACATATACAAACATATAAAATAAAACAGATAATAGTCCGAACAAACTGACTTCTCCACAGAAACTCTAGTTTCGGAAAACTATTGTTTGTGCGTGGTTAATCGTTATAAAGAACACACTACTACGATCACGAAAGGAAGATTAAAACAAAATAACAAATTATAAATCAATACAAAAAAATGTAACATTTTATCTTTTTTTTTTCAATTTTACTTACTTGATTTTTTTTTTTTCTTTTACTACCCTAGCGTTCACAGTTATAGTTTTCTTTATTTTACCCATTTTATAATTTTTTTATAAAATTGTACATGGACTCCTTTTTCCTCACTGATACCAAAAGTGCTGGAGTTATCCACTTCTTTCTACCTATTTCCCCTCTATGGACCTTAACTTTTTGTGTTTTTTTCAATGTGCGATTTAACTCTCAACAAAATAATCATTTAACGAGTCCACATTGTCCAAAGAATAATAATGGCTCCAATCTTCTTCCCTCAAATCAGCTTTAAGTGTTTGATAATCTATAAACTCCTTGTATCGACGTTGGCATGGCTTTGGTTGCCTCACCTATTACCTCTACCCCAGTCATTGTAATTGCTGTAGGATAATGATCGGTTATATCATACTGAAAAATAAATGATTCAACATCGACATATCGTTCGGTTTTAACAAAGAAATGAACAATGCATGTTCCACTCTGTGGTGGGGTACATGCATTGATATATGATTCGAATTCCATTCCATTTACTGTTTAAAATGTTTTTGTATTCTTCAATGAAATCTGAATCCGACAGCAGATCTATATTCAGGTCTCCGGTTATCACCTGTATGTCACATTTTTCAAGACTACAGATATATTTTACTAAGTCACAATTGAATTGGGCTTCTTCACTGTATTTGTGGAAATCGGTGTGGCCACCTTGGACAAGCTCTTTGGAAGTTCCAATTCTTGGTAGGAAGTGTAGGTGGGTCGCCTGAATAGGGGTAGATGGCGCGCTATTTGATCTCTCTATAGGTTCTGCTGATTACTCTCCAATTGAAGTAACTGAGTCACAGAGAACTCAAACTCCATCCACGAAAAGCCTATTTCCTCTGATGTAAACAATCCTTTCCTTCCTCTCTTCCGATTCGCAGATGTCTCCTCAATATTTCCGCTCTTCAATCTGAGCTGCAGTGAGATCGTTTTCAATATATATTCCAGATCCCTTCAGATTTTTCACCTTTTTGAATACTTCCCTTTTTTTGAGACAAGACACAAATTCAACCTTCACTGGACAATTGTTTGATTTTCCCAAGCATGAGATATTATTGAGATGTGACTTTTTGATATTTGTTCCCATCAATCCATTTAGTTTTTCAACTACTAATTCAGGAGTAATCTGTTCAGGTTCTTCGTCCAATCCAAACAACACTATGTTATTAGTTTTACAGTTTTTCTCTAATCTTTCCACCTTAGTCCTGAGATGTTCGTTTTCTGTTTCTAGAGTGACGATTCTACTTTTCAAGTTTTCAATTTGCACAGTAATCTCGTTTCACTAGCCAAAATCGTATCTTAAGTTCTTCTTTATTTTTTTTCATCTCTTGTAGAATTTTCTCGGTTCCTGTTTCATTCATGGCGAGAATAGAGAATATACTATGATGTGTGCGCTATTCTTTGCCAACAGTTGTAGTTTCAATATTTGAAAACAATAAATTTAACAAGTTTTCTGTATAGGGATAGGGATTATTGTTACACGATGGTTGGAATATCGGGAAATGGTACACACACTCACTCTTACGGCCCATGTAAGAGACTCTACAAAACAAACACAGGTAGGCCGCGGTGAAAAAAGGACAATAACAGAGGGTCAGACAAGTGGAATCCCCGATAATGCTACCGTCTGGCTGCTATCTTGAGACGACTGATAAGAACTATCGATAATTAACAAATTATAATCACACATATACGATGCCAGATGTTCCTTGATAAAATTAAACTGAGGTTCAGGAAAATGTTACCGAAATATCAAATTTACGGTTTTAGTTTCAAAACAAATTTAAGTGAATTTAGCTCACGAAAATCTCTGTGTTCCAATCTTCCTGTTGTAGCACCACCAGCAATTTCCGCCTGATATAACTTGAGAAAACGACACCTTCGTCTAGAACGACTCAAACACACATCTTTCTTTCGCGACAGATGATTCAATGGTATTTATAATTGATAGAAGTCCTTACTAATTGTCAAGATTAAATTAAGAAGTTGTACAATAACTTTAATAGATAAAGTACTCTAAAACTAATAAGTGATCGAATCCAAATTAATAAATTATAACCAAATAATATTACACTTTCTCGAATATATATCAAAGTACCCCTTTCATCACTTATGCTAGAACAACTTCATTGGAGTTAAGAAATCCTTTATGGATTGATGAATTCCAGTATTCTTCAAACTGTCAATGAAATGTGGGAATCATAATGGAATTCGGGGTGATTTTTCACAGCTCTGAAAAAAGTGTCTGATGGGAAAAGGGACGATTTCATGTTTTTTGAAGGGAATAAGTTACTGTATCTTATGTGTAGGATTGTTTTTAATCTTGGTCAGTCTCAATAGAAGAGTACCACAACAATTTACTGTAATATTCACAGATCTTCGTGAGATCTAATATTTTCAATATACATACTTACGAATAAGTTTTGAGCTTTCGAAAAAAAGTTGATTCTTGCTTGTCAAGTAAACTTACATTTTTAACCTGGTAGCAACGATTTTACTAAAAGTTACCATCAATCTCACCAGAATTCGACCCTGGAATTTTCTGATCGGAGTCAGGCATAGTATAGCAGTATTTTTTATGCGTTTTGGTATTTACATTATAACAATTCTCATCATTTTTGTATTATAGGTACAGGTATAGTTCCTATAATAATATGTTATGCAACGAGGTTATAATGATAGCTATTATTGGAGTAGATGAAGTTCGGCTACGAGCCATATGCGAGTAGCCCAAATCACCGAGCGAATAATAGCCATTATACGCGAGTAGCATATTATACTTTATCCACGACTACTGAATATATTTCTAGAAGATTTAAACATTTGGCCACCGTGACAAGACCCTTTTATTACAAGTGTTGAAAAAGTCAAGTTGACACATGATAAAGGTTTGGGGAACTTGTCATTGTATATTTGTAAATAAAATTGCTTTGATTAATGATCAACAGTAGATTTGTTCCTGGATTGACAAGGTATACCCATATTTGTTAGTTGGAGTACTTTACAATATTGAAGAAATAGGAATTGACAGAATATAATTTTATAGAGCTGAATCTTTGAAGCATATGACAGTAGTGAATAATAACTCATTATTAACTTGTGATTAATTGGTATAATAATAATAAAATGAAAACCTGTTTCCACTATTTCCTTGTGTCTGGGCCTAAGTAAAGACTAACGTTATATGTATGTATGTAGTAAGACGCGTTATCCGTTCCGCCACAGGACCTACGATATTGGTGATTGTTCCGTAAATGATAAGTGAGTTATTGAAGCCAAGTTATATTTTCAACCTGAACAGTGATGAATTATCCGCCAAACTCATTTTATCAAAAGTTCCGATCCTGCCAGGATTCGAACCTGGAATCTTCTGATCCGTAGTCAGACGCGTTATCCGTTGCGCCACAGGACCTTTGATATTGTTGATTGTTCCGTAAATAGAAACCATCCTGTTCCTAAAGTCAAGTTTTGGTTTTAACCCCGCAATAAATGATCATTTTGCAACCTTTTCATCAAAAGTATTCGATTCTGCCAGGATTCGAACCTGGAATCTTCTGATCCGTAGTCAGACGCGTTATCCGTTGCGCCACAGGACCTATGAAATTAACAGGTAAACTGCTCTTGCAGAGAATAGGATGGGCTATTTTTAACCCGTAAACTTTCATTCAGACTGCTGGCTAATTTCAGACGTGCGGTATTTCTACTAACGCATCAGTTATTTTAGTTTTTCTTCGTTGTGTAAACAGTATCCATATATGAACTGACAATAGCAAAAATGCGGTAGAAGTTACAAGTGTTTCACGAAGGCCTTATCTTAAGGTATAGCTCAAAACAATATGTCTGTTGCAGTAAGTAAAACCCCAAGGCTAAAATACGACTTCCAAATCATATTGTCAACTTGGTCATCGAACCTCGAATATTAGTACCAATGCAAACAGCCAAGTAACTAACTGAATCACAAACTGTTATTTCAGTACCATCAAGTGTGATATCCAAATTATGAGTTGAAGTTAATATTTTCCAAAAGATCACAACAGAATCGTTATACGTTTGTTCATAATTTCATATCAAATGTGCATACAATTGAATATCAAAATAAGCATACAATTGAATATCATCAGTAAAATAAGTTTGCGTTTCACAGTGATCAACTCACGTTGTTTCGTGATCAGTTTAATGGTCCTATTCTATAAATACAGCATACACCGATGTAACTTTACATCGATGTAAGGATACATCGCGATGTAAGTAGGCAAGTTACATCGGTGTTGAAATTGGTATTCTGTAAGCAAGACTGTAAAAGATACCGTGAATGTTACATCGCGTAGCACGGCGAACACAGAAATCGAGATTCTAGCAAGAATTTAGCTATTCTGTGTTATATTTTATAACCTAACGGAACTTTTTCAGAGAGAGGGACGAAATATGAATTTGAAAATCGAAATGACATTGAAGATTTTTTATCATTATTGGAAATGCTTTTTATATATTTTTTTGGGCTTATAAAAAAAATTGTTGAAAAATAACATTTCAATATTCTGCGAACTATACCTTATTCTAGACCTAAACATAAGTAAAAATTTTAATAAATATAGATAAAAGCAATCAAGTCGTTTTGGAGATATAAACGATATTACAGGAAAATAAATGTTTGATACCAGCTGTGACTTTTTCCACCGAACCTTCTGAAAAACAATTACTGATGGTTCAGTTAATAGAATATCGTATTTAGTTGAACGGAAAAACCGCTTATGATTATTTCCAAACATCTCATTTACGTATCCAGTTTTATATTTATTTATTTTATTTAGTTAATTAAACCAGTACAAATTACATCGATATCGGTTGTTTTCATTTATATGGAGCTCCCAAAATTTTAAAACTTCGTTTTCCCAACATCCTGTGCAATTTTGAAATCAAATATTGTCCGTTCATCTAAATTTCTCCGCATATTCCTTCATAGTTCATACAGCAATCGCATATGTCAAAACGCCGAAAACATTGTCCACCTAACCTCAAAACACACGAATTAACAGCGATGTAAGCCGTTACACCCCCAAATTTGCCGCTGTAAAATTTACATCCGATGTAGCCGAACTTACAGCGATGTTGCACTTACAGAATTGCAATTTCACTACATCGGTGTAAAATTTCAAGGTTACAGCGCTACATCCTCTACATCGCCTTACGGAATAGGCCCATAAGGTTATCAGTAAGCCAAAAGCTCGCCGTTTTGTAATCTTTCCTTATTTTGAGAGTCTGTAATCATCGTAAAAATTGAAGAAAAGCCCATAGCAGGTGCTCTTTAGCGCTCGTCCATTCTTGTAGAATAATGCTATTACCTCAAAATTTCGTATAGGATCTGAAATTGATACTAAATATGTAAACAATCAATAATAAAAAAAAATAAGTTCTACGGTTCTCATGAAGCGATCCTTTTGAAATTTTCCATAAACATTCAGTATATAAATCTTTATTCACGAAATAAATTTCACTCGAAATGCAATGGATATATATTATATTATGGAATTACAGTGGAACTTCCCTATAACGAACGTCTGTATAACGAATTACTCTATAAAAACGAATTCGTACAAGACATTGCTCCTTGAATCCAAATTCCATGTTAAAACACCCTATAAAACGAAGTAAATTCTCTCTATAACGAAATATTCAAAGAACGTCACTCTTTGAATGGGAAATTTTCCGGACGTACGTAATAAATCCCGACCTTAAACTAAATCATTACGGCGGGCAAAGAAATTCTTCTGAAACAGTTCTAAGTACACCTCTGGCTGTTCGGTTTAATCTAACCATTACGCTAGTGTGAAAAGTTAAGCGAAAATGTCTAAAAGCAAGTGCTTGAGTTTGAATGATAAACTTAAATTTATCATCAATTATGAAGTCGACCGCGACATTGCCGACTATAGAAAGAAACTTTCTGCATAACGAAATTTCTCTATAACGAATTTCGTCATAGGGAAGTTGCACTGTATAAAGATTCTTCTTTCTTTATTACAATTGAATTTTCTATGACCACAAAATTTTGCATGAGGCTTATTATGAGCATCTTGCATGTTGGCCGCAAAATTTCGATTGTTTTCGTTTGTCTGAGATATTGAGGAACAAAATTTTGAATGGAAAATTTTATGGAAACCCTGTACGATTTGGCTGGTTAACGAACTACACCGAGGCATTTGAGAACCGAAGTCATCCTGAAAATTTCAAGTCTCTAGGACAACCTTCGAAAGTTATCGTGCTAACGGACAGAATTCAATTTGACCAGGATTCGTCATCAGGGAGGTCAAACTACCATTTTGGCTCAAAATTGGAGAACAACAGACATTTCGGCAGAACGATATAGCATTCGTTCAAGTATTTCAAAAATGAGTTTATTGAATGAGGTTATCTTCGTCTCAATCGAATACGTCATATAGAACAAACCAATACCTTGCTTCTCAATGAAAATAGATAATTCTCGGTTTCAATTACACATATTCCACGATCTTCTTCGAAGAGAAAGAAAAACCCCGAAATAATAATCACCAACCCCTATTCCCCTCGAAGATACCCCTAAAAATATGAATCTCTATCGTGCAGCTGCTCGAGGAGAAATCAGACGGACGTTCAAGATAAAACGCATACAAACTCCGAAATTTCCCTGTCATTAGGGATTATTCGTGTTTCCCGGGACCTGAGTCGTGTTTTCCTCCTTCATTTCAACCGTTAGAAATATCTTAATGTTACTCGGAATTGCTTCCGTCTACGCGGACGCTGCCGGGGTAAAAACCCGTCATTTGGGTCTTTCCCTTCGCAGATTCGGGGAATGACGACCTCGAAATGTACGGAATTTGAAACGCTGCCAACTGAATTGAGACAGAGAGGATTGGAGAGATTCATTCGGAATAATTATGAGGTGGATCGTTTTTTAGGATTTTATTATTATTTGTAGTTACATGAGATGAATTAAAGTAATCCTATACAGGGCGTTTCATCATAAACTGGACAAACATATATATTAGTGTAGGAGAATTATTTTTGCCTTATACAATATATCCCCTTTTCGAAGCATAAGCGAGATACAGGGTGTTAAACGTCATTTTTGAGCGAGATTCCTGTGTGGTCAGTTATGTATAACACTCAAAGTAACAGTTTTTAGTCAAATCTCAGTATTTTTGGGTCCTCTATTCAGAAAAGTTGACGAACTCCGAAAAAAAAATTTACGGAATGGCGGAAAATCTGCAATGTTTCTAATTTTTCTTCGGTTGTCAAATTGAATTTTATTTTCTGAATGAATACAATTTTCTAAGAATTTCTGTGGAAAATTTTTTCAAAAATCGAACACAAATTTATTTCTACATGACTACTAGCGTTAAAAAAATTTCACCTGATATGGATGAAATTTTGTACAATTGTACTTCTTCAATAATCAATCACGAATAGAAAACAGAATTGTAAAATATCAAACGGTTTCGTTACTTGAGTCGTTTAAATGTTTCGTTCAGTTCTCTGAAATAATGAAAATAAATTTGTTTCGAGTTCTAGAGTCAAAATAACTGAATTATTGGTATTCCAAACATTCTAGATGAATTAAAATGCAGTGAAACTTAGTTGGGACTCGAACCGACATAGCAATACACACGGACAGCAAAAAGGTCCTTATTGCGTTGATCTCCAGTAGCATCAATTTTAAGAAAGTGTACGAGAGCCAAGGCAAGTTGAATGAAATACACTCAACAACAAAATAATCGATTCACTCAAAAATCGTTGAAGTTTGTTCATATAATGTTATTTCTAGTCCAATTCGATTGATTTTTTTTTCAATTGTGGGTATGGATGACAAGCTGAAGCATATCAGCTGAAATGCGAATCTCATCTCAAATCTAATCTAATCAATGCTTTGGCACTTGTAGACTATAGATAACTATTGTACATTTGAAAGATGTGTAATTTAAAAGAATCAGTAGAAAGTTGGTATAATGTCGTTTTGTATCAAGGAATGATGGTTTTCCAATAAGAGGTGGATAGCCCGCTATTTCGGTAGATGTCACGTTTGAAGCTGTCATTTTTTGACATTTGGCAAGTAGAAACTACGCCATTAATAAAAATGGAACGATGCACACTCAAGAACCGCATTGAAAATATTGAAATTCATCATAAAAATGGTGAAAATTTGGCAAAGACGGTTCGTCGTGAAGCACCTTGTCGGACCACAATAAAAAAATTGGTGGAAAAATTGGAGCTTTTGGGACAATTAGCGATGTGAATAAAATCTATGCACGTCGCTCTAGAACTCCTGAGAATATTGCTGCTGTAGCCGAAAGTGTTGAAGAAAACTCAGGATTGTCCATTCCCCGTCGTTCTTCGGAATTAATGATTTTTTATGGATGAAATTGGATAGTGGACAACGTTTACTTTCTTCAAGCACGAAACCATTGATCTTTTGCGAGAGAAGTTTCCGGACCGTGTTATCTGTCGAAGAGGTGATCACAATTGACCACCGAGATCTTGTGATTTAACACCAGTATTTCTTACTTGGGGTTCACGTGAAAGAGAAGGTCTACGCCAATAGCCCAGCGTGGATTCAAGATCTCACCGATGTAATTCGTGAGGCTTTCGAGGACATAGGGCAGCCACTTTGCGATTTGATCATGGAAGGATAAGGTCCTGTAAGCGTAGTCGTAGTGCTCATTCTCCTGTAGTATTTCCCACTATTAACGGCATAGCTTCTTCTTTATATGAAATCACATCCAATCATTTATATTGTGGAATGGCATTTTTCTTTGAATATCGAAATAACATCTCTCATTAGAAAACCCTTTATAACTTCGTTCAGAATACCTTGTAGTCAATGGCCAGCCGCTATAAATAAGCTCGATTTAATATTTCAATGAATAGATTTGAAATTCTTATTTTTTTTTCAAATATGGTCGTTTAGACAAAAAGACCCATACGTGGTTACTCTTTCTAATACCTAAACCAACAAAATACCGAAACAAAAACCGCCGCAAATATTAACTCTTCCCGCATCAACTCTTGAACATATTGACATTAAAGGGGCTAGAGCTGGGAAATTCGTAACAGTCCCCCTCTGAAACCTCGGGTCTGGCTCTGGTCGAAAATTGACGGGGTGACAATCCGTGTGTTGGCAAATAGTAGCGACTGGGGCGGTCACCCTGGTAACAGTGCACAACCGCTGGCGGGCACTCATGCACGATTATAGCTATTAAATAGGATTTTACAATAGATCTTCCCGCAGTGAGAGCCTGATTCTTCGGACGGAATAAGTGATTGATTTTTTATGACGGGACTGATATTTCCCGGTTTTAAATGATTGAAATCTTTCTTATGGTTCGGGGTTAGATATCAGAAATGAAGTTGATAGTTTTGTAAAAGAATCCGTATATTTACGTATTTACGTGACTTTCAGGACCTTATTAAAAACTATCTGATTGACCTGTAATCAGTGTAATTCATAACTGAATATATCATACCAAAATGTAAGAAGAGCCCTGAGCAAGTGCTTGCTGAGCACTCGTTCATTGGTGGAGCATTGATAGTATTACCTCAAAATTTTGTATAGAACTGGAGATTCATGCTGAGTATATGAATGCCGATACGAATCTCAGCACGATCGGGTTTATACCTATTCTGAATGTTATTCCTCCCTGAAATTTTGCATAAGCCAGTATATCAATCATCATCCGCAAAACGAATTCCACTTGAATCGGATATCCTGTTACAGAAATATTTTGATTCTTCTTTTCAATCATCGAATTGAATTTTTTATGGTTCCGTAACACTATGAGCATCTTGCATGTTTGCCGCCAAATTTCATTTCGATTGGTTTCGTTTTGTGTGAGATATTGAGGAACAAATTTTGAATGGACATATTTCATGGAACTCTCTGTACGATTTGGCTGGTAAACGAACACAGCAGCCGCGGCATTTGGGTACCTTACTCACCGTGAAAATCTCTAGTCCTAGGACATTCACTTCGAAAATTAAACTTGCTTACGACCGGACGCCCCACGGACAAAATTGAATTTGACCACGGTTTCTTCATCAGAGATTCGAACCCTATCGTCTGAAACGTTATAGCACTCGTATGAGTATAGATGTTTTCAATCTACATTCATTAGATTCTTCAGGTTGTCAGTATGGACAATATTGAACTGTGTGCAGGAGAAACCCAAATCGTGGAAAAGCAACTTACAACCCTTCAAACCGAATTTCTGGTCATATATACAGAGTGCGCCATACATAACTTTCCACCTCGAATTTTGAGTTTTGAGATGGAATAAGAACGAAAAAACGCTCGGAAAGGTCAAATTTGGTTGAAAGGGGGACAAATAAGGGTTTCAAATGAGTTTACTCTCAGTACCCCTCTGGCCGTAACCCCTAACAGCTCTCATTTTTGAATAGAGAAAAGGGGTCGAGCAGCACCTTATTGGAAAGACAATTCAATTTCTTGCATGAGGTTTTTTTTTCATTGGTTTATTTACAGAGTGACTAAGTATTCCATCAATAACTTTCACAAGCCGAATTTGAATCTTTGAGATGGGAAACCACTCCGAAGAGTCAAATTTATTTACAGGAGGACATGTGAGTGTGTGGAAATAGTTTGATATCACCTTCTAGCCGCTACCCTAACAGCATTATTTCAATTTAAACGAATTGCCACGATTTACTCTGTAAAAAAAATACACTCATGATGCAGGAAATTGAATTGCTTTTCCAACAAGGTACTGCTCGACCCCTTTTCCTTTAGGCGCGTTTCGTCTATAGTGCTATCAAACTCATTTGAACACCCTTATTTGTCCCCCTTTCAACAAAATTTGATCTGTCCGAGCGTTTTTCGTTATTTCACCCCAAAGCTCAAATTCTGGATGAAAAGTTATTGATGGCTCACCCTGTAGATGAGTCCGGAGCTAACTATGCAGACAGTACAAGGAATTCGAATATGCTTCTGATAGATAACCCTGAAGTGATGATGGTATTTGAGTGTAATTCAAAATCTAACTGCAGCTAAAAAAATTCTCATATCACTGGCAAGGGCAGCAGACAAGTTTTAGTGTAGCCACCTGCCAATTGGACATCGAGGTGAAAAACTACCCTATAGTTTTAGGGAAATTAAATCATTGTTTCTCCGATATATTTACCATAACGATGCGAATTAAAGAAATGGATGACCGGACAGAATTACTTTTGGCATCAGATTTTTCAACAGTGACTCTTACCGCGTCAATTTAGAACACTTCCTTCTAAAATACTGAAAACTAACAGACATTTGGGTAACGCTTTGGCACGTTGTTTCTCCAGAAATAAGCGAGTAACTATAAAGAACAAAAAATCATCTGGCAGAAAAAAAAATTATGATGAGCCAAGTGGGATATATTTTTCCTGAAATACCATCATTTCCAGCATCGTATGATGTTACGTTCACAATTGCTGTTTTCTTCATGAACATCCCTCGGATCATTAAGATCAGTCATAGTTCCCCTCAAATTTGACAGATTCCCCGTAAATGTTGCCTAACGAACCATTGAACTATCTTCGATATCCACAATTAGTTATAACCCAGTATCCATACAGTTTAATGTTGTCGACATGCTATAGACAGCTGGAACAGTGGCGTCAACGATCAGATTTTCCTGTTTTGCTTATTTTTTGTATTCGAGGAAGGTATAATAATCAGAAGTCATACTATTGCCGTTTTGCCAACCAACATTTCTCAAATCAAAAATCACTGATTGATATTTATGTAAGTATTCGATTATTTCTTATTTTAGATTCAGTGAATCATGGAAAACATTGAGAAATACTCGTAGTGAAGCCTTATTTCTCAAGTTGTTCGAACATTTTTGGAAGAATATGAATGTCTTCAAGATTAATGCTTTATAAGAGACTACATACCTTTGATGAACGCTCAAATAGAAGTAAAATATGAAATAGTGCTCCAAGAGTGAAATGACATAGGTAAAGCATAAGTTAATCCCTTTCTTTCCAGAACACCAAGTAAAGTATGGGGAGGAGCAGAGATACTCGCTCATTTAGAATTTCAATTTGACAAAAACTTATGCAAATATCCATTTAATTATTTCCCAATATCAAATAAAAGCATTGAAATCACGGACCCGAGTTCTAAGTTTACGAACACAACAGGTTTAGGATCTGAAATGACAGTCGTATCAATAACATAACCAAATATTTTATGGATTCATTTTTCCAGTTCCAGTTTATTTTCGGATTGTCTCTAGCTTTGCTTGCATTTATTGGCTTCTATAAAATATTTCTTATAATTTCTGGTGTGCCCTCCCATGTTTAATGTTATTTTTGAGTACCCATGTTAAAGAAGAAGAGAATTCATTTTTTCAGTTCCACTTCATTTACTGATTGTCTCTAGCTTTGCTTGGATTTATTGGCTTCTGTAAAATCTTTCTTATAATTTCTGGTGTGCCCTCGCATGTTCAATGTTATCTTTGAGTACCTATGTTAAAGAAGTAAAGAAGACTTTGGCTTTAACGCAGAAAGATCTGCATACAAAGTTATGAAGAAGATGTTTCACATTATTTTTGCGGCTCATGGAACCACACATTTTACACTGAACCAAATTCTCTTCTCTTTCCATAATTTTTAGGAATATAATATATGAAATAACTAAGAAAAGTGTAGAAGACTTATTCCTCCCTTTTTCAAATACAGTAGAACCCCTCTAATCCGCCCTCGGCTGGTCCGTCACTCCGGTTAGTCCGACCAGGCGCCGTCCTAACTTTTACCATTGTATAATCCTTATACAATGCTTTTACTAAGTTTTATAAGCTCTGTATCTTTATTCTTCTTTCATTACTTTTATTTATTACTTATTAAATATCTACTTCTTGATTTGTACAGTTGAAACAATGTTTACAAACATTTTCTAAGATCAAAGATCACTTATTTCACTGTAAAACATGTCTGTATAACATGTTTAATGTAATAAATATTGGATTTTTGGATAATCCGACCTTTTTTGCGTTCCGACCATACCCGTCCCCGTAGGTGACGGATTAGAGGGGTTCTACTGTACAAAGTTGAACTGCAGTGCGCATGCGGTGACTCTACGATCCTGCTCTCGTGAAGAGTTACGATAGATCAACCTGAGTCAGTGATCGATTTAATAGCACCGTACTTTCCGAACACGGGTTGGATGTTACGTTAGGTAAATGAATGCGAAGGTTAAGGATCGAGTTGACCCGAGTAAGTATCTGAAAACGCCTTATGTCCACATGATTCAGGAGTTCTTTCTTCTTAGGATTCTCTGGGGGTTTCGGTGCTCCAGCATATTCTCCTGATTCAGCTACTGCGGTTTTTTATGAGATACTTACAATCCAATGTTATAACGATCGTCCCAAGACCCTAGCCCATACCCAACAAAATTCTGGACGAAGTCGTCCATTATTTCCGAAATCGATCAACGCAGTGTATTGACAATAATGGACATCATTTGCCAGGTATCATCTTCACAAATGTCTAAACATAAACTTCAAATGTGGTACTTGATGATGGAAAAATCATTCCATCGATATTTGCCTTTTTGCTTGATTGAATTCCCAAATCCAAGTTCCTCTGTCCCACCCAGATTTTCAACAACCCACCCTACGATAAAATGAACCGACGCCTCTGGTCGTCCCAGCGGTTTGACGCCCCGTTCCTAGGAAGTCCCGGAAGCCCTAACACGTAATGATGCGTAGCAGGGTCTTCGCTACATCACCTCGTAAGCCTCCTTAATCCACTGCAGCCCCAGGACCCACGGGATACAGGAACCTAGCGTCACTTTAGCGTGATAATTCTTCGTAACAACTGAATAACGTCCGTTGCTGGCGTCGCGTGCCACACGGCTAGCGCATGCATCTCGAAACCTTGTTGATTCAACACTGCTCAAATTCAATTAAACTATACGGTCGTCACATGCGATTTCAAGGGTTTCCTTAATTCGGCCAAATGTAGGATTTTTGATGTGATGTTGGGGACACCCGATATAGATGCATTGGTTTCAGTCGAGAGAAAGTTCGAAACGTTTACAAGGAAGATTTACATCAAATGACAAATAAGTTCGTATCAGACACACAGCTCCGAGGCGAATCGATGTTTCTGTATCCAACCACTCATAAAGAACTGATTAATAAAGGGTTTTCCAATAAGAGTTGTCATTTTGATATTCAAAGAAAAATACCATTTTTCAATATAAATGATCGGATGTTTATTTCATTATAAAGAAGAAGCTATGCCGTTAATAGTGGAATAAATAACATCAGGCAAATGACCACCAAGACCACGCTTACGGAACCATATCCTTTTAATGAAATTTTCCATAACCAAATCGCAAAGTGGCTGACCTATGTCCTCGATAGCCTCGCGAATTCCATCTTTTAGGTCTTGAATCGACGCTGGGCTATCATTGGCGTAGACCTTCTCTTTCACGTGGCCCCAAAGGAAGAAGTCGCAAGGCGTTAAATCGCAAGATCTCGGTGGCCAATTGTGATCATCTCTTCGAGAGATAACACGGTCCGGAAACTTTTCCCGCAAAAAATCAATGGTTTCGTTACTTATGTGGCACGTAGCACCGTCTAGTTGAAAGTAAACGTTGTCCAGATCAATACTATCCAATTTCGGCCATAAAAAATCATTAATCATCTCCCGATAGCACAATCCATTTACCGTAACTGTTGCCTCATTTTCAAAAAAGTGAGGTCCAATGACTACGCTGGACCATAAACCCCACTAAACAGTCACACGTTGAGGATAGAGAGGCTCATCAAGAATAACTTTTGGGTTTTCCGAGCCCCAGATGCGGCAATTCTGCTCGTTGACGAAGTTACCGTGGTGAAAATGGACCTCATCACTCGAAATGATTTTTCGATGGAATTCCGGATTATTTTCATGCATTTCAACGACCCAATTAGCAAAGACACGACGTTGTTGATGATCGGCCGGCTTGAGTTCTTGTGTTAACTGAACTTTATAAGCCTCAAGACCCAAATCTTTATGCAAAATACGGTGTAATAACGTTTGTGGAATGCCTTATTCCTAAAAACGACGAGGAATGGACAAACATCTCTAACTTGTCCCAACAGCTCGAGTTTTTCCACCAATTCCTTTATTGCGGTCCGACAAGTTGCTTCACGACGACCCAAAAATGTTCGAGTTTTACGAACCGTCTCTGCCAAATTTTCACCATTTTTAGAGCGAATTTTAAGAATTTCAATGCATTCTTGAAGCGTGTATCGTTCCATTTTTAATAATGGTGTAGTTTCTACCCGTCAAATGTCAAAAAATTACAGCTTCAAACGAGACATCTACCGAAATAGCGGGTCATTCAAAATAACACCTCTTATTGCAGTGGCGCAGCCAGGATTTTGTTTTGGGGGGGCTGAACTGAACAGTTTTCGATGATACAACAAATAACGAAAGTTATAGAAGAAAGAAATAACGAAGAAATTAATCTTAATTAATCGACCTGAAATTGTACAAAGAGAAGAGAATTAGGTTTAGAATAGAGACCAATGGAACTACGATCTGTTAACTTGTAATATATTTTGAGGCAGAATTATTGAAGTTAAAAGAATATCTGAAGTTTTAAAAAAACAGGTTATTGACGTCAATTTTCGCAATACGTCGTATATCCTACTTTATAGAATGCTATTACAGAAACTTGCAATAATGACATATGAAATTCATCTATGGAAATACGGTACAGGACTGCAACACCTCAAGTGACTGATTCAAACAAACTTGTATTTAAATGTTGTCTATAGTCCATTCACGAAAGGTTGAGCCGTCGGTTAGCCATGATAATTTGACATATTCCACTGTGTATATTAAAATTTTAGGTTATGATGTTTATTTTTTGGTCAGATTGATACGCAATGTTGTCAATATTGCATATAATTGTCTGATAACTCGTAAGCTCGTCGGACGAGGCCGGGTACATTCGGCAACATTGAATTTATTTTACGTTATGACAGCAAATACTGCCAACTTCAGATAAATAAACAAACGCCTACTATGCGCTCAAACTTTTGTGAACGGACTATAGATTGAACAATATTTTTTAAATCAAAAGAAATTGTTTCAATAAGGAAGCCCTTTCGAAAGCATCAACAGAAATTTCGTAAACAGATTCAAACAGATGAAGTATTTCCTAATATTGAACACTGCAATTTTTCAATTTTCAATTTACTGCATTAATTATTACACAAACTATGAAAGTTGAGACCATTGCTTGGCAGCTCACTTCCGGAATAATATCCAGACTTTATTTGTCAAAAGAAAAGAACCAAGAATCAAGTTCTGTATTAGTATGGGCGACTCCAATCTACTCATAAGCCAACATCCATATTTCATCTGTCTCAAAGTAGTGTCGTTTCCTGTAATTCCAAATGAAATATTCAGATATGCTTCAAAGGGTTTTAAGTGCTTATGAAATGTTGAAACACAACAAATATAGCACCCTAACCGAGTTTACACCGGTTTACACACAATCAAATCGGGCACATACGTCCACCGTAATCCACTCATTACCGCAACCCTCGAAACCATAGAGGAAAGCCCACAGCAGCGTTCCAATCTCGAGTGCCCCAAGTCGGACCATAGAACCGTAGAAGAGGAGGCGCGTTCCCCTGGACTCTCTTGGCAATAGATTACAGTAGCGACGCCCGCCCACGTGTCTAACACGCTCCTTTAATCGCGACGCTGATTAAAAAACGACGTCGGTTCGAAAAAAGTAGCGAACGGCGTCGATAAGGGGTCGAAAATTGGGTGGGAGTTGAGAGGTTTCATATGGTCTGGATGTTGAAGGATCCATAGATGGGGGGGTTTTTTGACGGTCGTGAGAATAGCGGCGAAGTTGAATTCCATGACTTGAAACATTGGATATATACTGTAGCGTTTCTTTTTGGTGTAGAAAATAGTGGATTTAATGATATAAAAAACGTCCTGTATTGACCCACCTCCTAAATATATATTCTTTCCAATTGAGAGCTAATAATATACAATACATAAAAGTTCCCACCTCAGGTTAGTTACAAACGGGGTACCATACCAAGGGCGTAGCCAGGGGGGGTTTGGGGTTCAAACTCCCCCGAAATGTTTTAGTTAGAGTTAGAGTTATTTTTTTGTTGCAAAAATAATCTTTCATTTTGCACTTAAACCAACTTATCTCCGAAAATCTAGTTAAAATTTTCAATTCATGTCAGCAATATGGATGATATTAAAGTTTCATAACATCGCACACAAATGGATCCGTCGAACTAATAATTCCTTATTTAAGTTTATATTTCTGCTGGTGGAAATCGTACCGAACGCTTTGCCTGAAGCGTGCAGAATTTTAACAGAGAATATGAATTAGAAGACGCATTATCGATGTATTCTTCACAACTCCCATAAAAAAATAAAAACGTAATTAAAGCAGAATTTGAAATATGGAAAATGTCAATGAACTCCATTTCAAAATCGGCATTAGAATGCTTCACTCATCTGAGTGCAATCAGAATATGTATCCGAACATCTACATCCTACTACAAATTTTAGCTACGATTCCAGTATCTACTGCTACTCCAGAAAGAAGTTTTTCCAGCTTGAGGAGAATTAAAAATTACCTGCGAAATTTTTCTAGCGAAACTAGATTGAATGGGTTAGCGCTTATGAATATTCATTATAGTGTGAAAATTGATGAAAAATGAAGTGGTTGACCAATTCGCTAGAAAAAAGTCTGATAGACTGAAAAACTGAAGGAATTCACCATAAAAAATATTGTTTGTGTTTTCTCACTGTTTCATTTTTAATACCTATTCATATGTTGTGGGCACTATTTTGGAGTAAAACATTAAAAAACTCTATTTAGTTTCAATGAAAGCACACATCCTCATTAATTTCATATTCATTCATCCTGTAAGTATTGTTTGGGAAATAAATATTGTTTTTTAAGTTTTTATTCGAGTGAATAAAAATTAAATTCTGAAGCATATTTGAAAAATAGGTTTACCTAACCTAACCAGGAATATCTATGTTGAATAATAATTCCGAAGTAGGAAAAGGATTATTGAATTCTTAAAAACAACAAATACTTGCTACAGAAAGCTACCCTCACAATTCCCGGCACCTACAAAGTCAATTGCCAAAATGTCAAAAACCCCCCCGAAATTAATTCCTGGCTACGCCCTTATACCATACTATTTTTACTTCACGTATGATACCGATACCATAGCTCAGGAAAAGCCTCAGTAAAGAAACCTGTCTCGCCGTTTTACAAAAGTGAAACTTTTCGAATAAATACCTTCAATATTCAGGCACAAAATACTTTATTCTTACTCTTTGGCCATGAAGTTGTTTTAAACCAGGTCTGGCCTTCCAAGTAATGATGTATCGAATCTTTTTCTAAGACTAAAAATAACTACCTGAAGTTTTGAAGATACTAGTATTTATACCTTTCAAGTAGCCCGGGTAGCTCAGTCGGTAGAGCATTGGACTTTTAATCCAAGGGTCCAGGGTTCAAGTCCCTGCTCGGGCGATAGTTTTTATCAAAGCAAGAAAAGTAATAGTGTTTCCTGTTGATGCGGTAGAACCTGAATCATACGACCTTCAGTTATCCGAACTCTGATCAGTTTATCCGAACATGGAATTATCCTACCGATGGCGTTTGCACGAAGGACTCATCTGTTCTTATGGTTTTTGTTTGATATAATCTCAAAGATTCGAAATGTTAAAATTCTGAACTTTGATTATCCGAAAAAGTCTCTTTTCCAATTAGTTCGTATAATTATATGGTTTTACTCTACCTTCATAAAATAACTACCCGAACCCACTAGTGCGAATAGTAGTGAATTGAATTTAGTGGTTTTTATTGTGGCTAAGAGGACTGGAATTAAGAATCCTTCATAAAATGCCTACATTTGCACCTTCATTGCGGCGGATTTGGAGAAGTCCAGGCACCAAACAAGTTACAATATTGAAATGAACCTGACGTTTCCAACTAGCAAAAAAAAATTGTCACTATCGATAAAAGTTTCCTATTAGATAGATTAGTTTCGCATTTATGACGATCTATCTCTATAGTTGTTCGTAAAATAATTTTTTACTGCGAACTGGTTTATTTTGGGCAAAAAACTCAAGAAAAATTTTTTGTTTAGAATGAAACAGGCTATCGGAAATACATTTTTAAATGGTAAACAAATAATAAGACAAAAAGTTGCATTGTAAATAAACTTTAGGGGTTGCGTTTCCCACCCTTACAACCAGGGGGTATCTTCAAATAAATAACTGGATAAGTGTCTTTTTCATAGTAGGAAACGTCAGCTTAATTTCAATATTGTAACTTTTTGAGCTTGTGAAAAAAATTGTTATACAAATTTTATGTACTCCCTTTGAGGGGCTGTATCTTAACAAGGGATGCTCCAATGAAGTTTCTTTATATGAAAGATCCTATCTTTTTTCGATGAGGAATCACCTCCTTAAATATTTTATACTTATTAAGTTACACCCTGTATATATTCTTTTGAAATCAAGAGCTAACATAATACAATACATAAAACAAAAATAAAAATCCCTGACTGAGGTTGGTGCAAAAACGGGGTACATACTATTTTTTGGATGATACCAGAGCTCAGGGAAAACCCCCAGTAGAAAAAACCCTATCTCGCCGTTTCAACAAAAATAACAGTTAAAAACTATTAGAATTTAAAAAGATTTCTTCTTTATTTAGTCCAAACGAACGATAACCCTCTCCAGGATGCCTTCGGAATTCTGAATCTGAAACGAAAAAATCAAAGCAGAAAAAAGGAACAGAAAATTAAATGATTGGAAGTCTATTAAATCGATTTAAAATTAACAACCCAATTCAAAAACGACTCGGTTATTTCATGTATAGCTCTCAAGCCATCCTGAAATTTATATATGGAACAATTATTTATCAGGTGTTGAATTGTCTCCTCTGCTTCTCCGCATTCGCAACTAGGACTCTCAACTGAATTCCATTTGAAAAGCATACTATTGCAATGTCCATGACCTGTTCTTATACGATCAAGAACAGTCCATATTTTCCTTGGAAGATGAAGAAAGCCAGTGAGGAGGTGTAATTGTTTTAGCCAATCTACTAATTGTTTTGTTGGAATAGATCGTATTTGGATTGATTTATCGAAGAAAGAAATGACATGAGGAAATTTAAAAATTAAATAAATCAACATCTCTATGTGTTGACAACTTTCAATGTCAATTAGACTGCAAACGAAAAAATACACAATTCCAAGATTTCACAAGTTTGTCTGAATGAGTGTGATATAGACACCGAAACGTTACATTATCCTTATCATTTATTTCCTTTTTTAGTTTTACTGTTAGGCAACAATTTTTTCAAAACCAATTTCTCCTGACAAATTAGTGCGAGGATTTACGCAGGAGCATTTAATCCTAATTAAAAAAAATTTAATTATTTCTGATTCAGAGACTAGGAGTGAAAACCTAAAAAGTTTTCTAGAAATATGATTGAGTTGTTCGAAAGAAAGATTGTTGATCAGCCACATTCATTAGTTAGTTAGCCAGTTCGAAATTGGAGCTTTTTGTTTCCACTTCAGCTGTCAATTGTAGTGATGTGAATTTTTTAGGACCTCACAACGGCTATTGAAACTATTATTATTCTCACTCATCAGAATAAAATCCTTGATATCAGAATTCTTTATGATAAACATCCATCTTTGAATGTTGACACCAAATGGTGTTAAAATTGACAATGTATTTAAGCCAGTATTGAACCAAATTAAACGGAGTTTTTCAGATTCACCACTGTCAATAGTGTCAGAGTTAACATCATTCGGTGACAAATAGTTGAACTACTCTAAGGTGAACAAATTTAAATATTTTTTCACTGTGTAGATTGTTTGTTTTTCGAGAAACCTAGGGGGTCGAGACCTTGGCAACGTATGTAATTCCGAATAAACAAATCGGTTAGTAAATGGAATGAGCATCTAAATATAACTATTTCACATAATATGTCCGCCAGTTTCTAGAATCGTTGCGAACCCTATAGTTTAAAGGATATCCCATGTAATACCCTCGGTAATACCCCATTCTGACCACATGAATCATTCCCTTATTCTTGCGAATATGCATGCTAGCCAACTTGGAATTAATTCCGGACCCTTCAGGGTGCGAGACAAACATACGCGCTTATACACAGGCATGTTATTGCGAAAGTTCCCTGCTAAATCAAAATGTCATTTTAACTTGGGGCAGTTTTTAAACTTGTTTGTCCAGACGGGAGAGTTGGCCAGCGTGGACTGAAACGATGTTTTTAGGGGAATTCTCGTGCTAGATGGCTTGTTTATCGACCGAGGCAATGCTGCTCGCGCCCTCAAATGAACTTGGTACACGTGAATATTTTATGGACAGACCTTCCTGAAGGAACAACTGGTTGAAGGAATGGTTATGTTCGAATTAATTTATGAGCTTTTGAAATCGGTGTATGTATGAAAAATGTGTGAAGAGTAAAATATTTGCTGCGATCGTTTAAAAAGTGGGTAAAGACAAATATTTCATGTAGATCTTCAGTATAGTGGTACAAAAAAAGATCAGAAATTAAGAATTGAGAAAATACTCATTGATTCATTTTAGATACGTCTGTATAACAAATTTCGTTCAAGACATTGCACCTTGAATTCGAATTCCATATTAAAAAAACATAATAACACAATAACGAAATATTCCAAGAATATCACTCTTTGAATGGGTATTGGTGAAAAGATATAAGTTCGTTAATGTCAGTGTTGAAGATCACTACGATAGCAATGATGAGAGCGTTGATTAAGAGTAGCAACCCGCCGAAAAACCAAATAGTAAAGAGGAACTTCAAGCCTTTAAAACGAGTGGGCTCGCTTTCCGGTCCATTGAAGGGGTTCCGGAAAATATTTTTGAATCTTCCAGAAAATTCGAATTTTTTTCATGAGAATAAGATGTATTTTGATTGTACCACTCAGACAAAGATAACATATTATTTGCCAAAAAAATTGTAAATAGATAATGTATTGTATACGTACCTACATAAAATGCCTATAAGCTATAGAAATGCCCCTTTTTGATTATGTATATGAATTCACCATAAAAAAATGCAAGGAAATATTGCTTGCTCCGACACTTGACATAATAGATTTTTTTCTGTATAACGAATATTTTTTGTGTATTTAGCGATTTCGTTATGAGGAAGTATAGGGTTTTTCATGTGACAGAATTAAGATTATTGTTGAACATATCTAATTATTCACTTGAAATTTAAAGTGATTAATTCTTAGTTAACTATTTCCGGGAAACTTATCACAATATATTTATCACAATGTAATGAATACTAACGCATATGCCACACTCAATTGCCAATTCGTTTAAATCATTTTTTTTTCGAAAACCTGACTGGGGGTTCATAACATCTAAAAATTTTTTCTGGGCTTACGTTATTTTATACGGACCGAAACAAAATCTGTTTTTTGCTTCAACTTTGAATCTACCTGTGGTGTTTTCCAATTGTGCCACCATTTAATTTCTCATTTCACCATTGAGACAGAGATTTCCTTAATAATTCCATTCTTCATTTTGAACAATAGCTTAATTTTTGTTGACGATACAGGGTTTTCAGTGAAACATTAATTCCGCTAAGGCTTTAACAGTTCCTCAACAAATTTAACCTAAAATTCTGAGCTTATGAAAATAAACTGAAATAAAGTGAAAAAGGCGCGGATAATAGGTGCAATTCGTCTAAGCATGCCCTCGATAAGGTTTCGAATCAATTAGAGCATCACTGAGCTGCTGCAAATTTTCAGGAGGTGGTACGCGATATCGAATTCTCCCCACAAGAGCATCCAAACATGCCCTATTGGTATCAAATCTGGGCTTAGAGCAGGCCAATTGAATTCTTGGATATCAATCTCTGCTAAATCTTCCTGGCAATCCTAGCCACATCCGTTCAGTCATTATCATGCATTAGCACGAAATCGTCTCCAATAAACGGTGCGGTGCAAAAGGAACAACTTATGGCGCTAAAACCTGTCTGTTTTAACCATAGACCTAATAAGAATGGACACTGCATGAGAGAGAGAGGTCACTTGGTCGAATGTGATGGAGCTATTGTGGGCAATGTCAAATCAATGTAGATAAAAACACCAAATAGATCATTCCAAATGAAATATATCAAAAAAATATGACTTTAATTCAGAAATTAGTATAACTTAAATTATATTCACCGCATCAACTTTTTGTGGGCAAAGCAAAGCCTAAATATTTGTTTACATCTTCCATATGATTTTGACAAGTTGCCCACAAACTTTCTTCATCTCTTTTCTTTTCGATAAGATCGCATATGTCTTTCTCTCTCTTATGTATCCAAGTGGTCGATCTTCTATTAAGTCACGTGATTCTGCATCCATAGTAATTATAGATCTATGGTTTTAACTTAGTTTTCAGTTTATTTCATTACGTTCGGATTTGACGTTAACTCTGTGAAAGTAGTGTCATAGCAAAGGCGAAATTGGGAGTAATGTTGCTCTGAAAACCCTGTATCTTTACCGGGGGAGGTTCTAAAGTTATGGTAAAAAAACAGATTTTTTTTCGCCCTGTATAACATGAGGTACGCCGAGTTTTCTTAAATTCAAAACTGGTGGTTGATTTCGTATGAATCTACCTGCAATTGTAAAAAAAATTCAAATCGGACCTGATGAAACATATTTATGAAATCAACAAACTTCGTCGATTTTTTGAGTGGATCGATTATTTTGCCGGTGAGTATAGTTACTAAAATAGTAGTGACATTCTGATTACAGTTCAGGCATTTGATCAGTCCCACCTCATGCAGATTTTTCTCGCATCAGCCAAACCACAACAAGCCTTGGCGTCTACATTCGTAGAAAAAGAAATCAATTAGCGTCGAACGAACCCTTTCGCAGTGCATCGATTCGGTCGTGCTCATTGTTTGGCCCCGGCAAGTTACGGCAATACGTCGCGTTGACAGCTAACTAAGTGCGTGTTTGTCAGAGACAGACGACCGGGACGAGCCCGGACCCGTATCGCTGCGGTTCCGGACCATTACTCCGGGCTCATTGTCTTTCTGATGGACCGTCCGCCCCCATCGCGTTCCTTTTTGACGATAAGATGTGTCGCCTGTCGACACCACTGCCCGCCCGCACCCCCGCGGTCTCCCGCAGGGAAAGATGTTCTCGCCGAACTGTCGCTCAGTGTCGGCACGTGCATGCGGATCCGATAATGTGTCGGGCTAAATCGATACGTGTCCTTGGGATGATACCGATTGATATGTTTCGGGGAATGACGGGGATTAGAGATTCGTGTTGTGGTTGTCACGTGACTTCAAAATCCTTCAATACCATAGAGATAGGATAGCATCGAGTTCTCATCATTGAAATAAACGTGGTATCAGATCACTACCTTAGATTATAGAGTATACTATATAATCTTTGATCACTACCTTACTAGAACACAAGGCCATGAAACAGAATGAGTGACATCACCATAGGTAGTCCAGTCCGATTTTTTTACGCAATGTCATTTCCACAAAATTAATGAACAATCTAGATTTCATTTTCCAACAGAAAAGAAAAATTATGTTTTTCTGAGTAGGTAGGATCGTTGTTAACACAGGTACCAATTTCGTGGTTATTTTCGATATTTATTGAGGAAAAAGAAATGATTGAGTCCCCATCATCACATTCCAGTTTTTTTGCCTTAATATTATTAAAAAGTACAATAACGCTAAGTCTTCAGACACATACACTTTTATTTTAACAACTGAAATTTCTGATGACTCGTCCAAATAAAACAACACATGTTTTTCTCCTTTGGCTTTTATCCAACCTTTTGGAGCAAACACTTTTGTAAAAGCCTCAGCTGAAGTTGCAAATAACACGGCTGAATCATATTCTGAATAGATGCAATGGCTTTCTCAAGATCTCGACATTCCACTTTAGATCGCTTGGATTGAGGAGATACTCTGGTATGAACATGTGATCTGCTCAGGTAGGACGGACAACCTGGCAATTTCGTTGGTATCGCTCCTAAAACGAATGGTAAAGATAAATAGAATGCCAGCTGATTAATAAAATTTTTTCAACCTATGTTGAACCTAGGAAACTTCAATGGAATTTCGACTTTTTGACCTGTGACTTCATATGTGTAACTTGTAGATCTTTCTATAAATTCTGTTGGGAAATGTAGTTCGCAAACCTAGAAATAAGTAACTTCAGAGTTTCAGGCAGAACAGTTGAATTTGCAATAATTAATACCTTACTGCTGTTACTGGGAACGAAATCTTCCCTTTGAATTGCGTTTAACCAAGTTCTATTAAGATTCTCCTCTTTGGGAAACACAAAGACTAGACTGCTACTTATGGCACTCCTATATAATTGCCCTTGCACTTGGGAACAGAGCAGTGAAATGGCATTTCAGCTGGAAAAAATAACGAGATTAGCATAAAACGAACCAAAATCAAAATAACCTCGAACATGAAAAGCAAAACTTTTATGAACTAGAAGTAAAACAAATAAACTAGTGGAAAAATATAAAAAGGCCTTTTCCTTACCTGTTAAGAACTGATGTAACACCAAAACAAATAGAATTTTAAGTAATAAACTCCGAAAAATACTCAAAATACTGGCAAAAACGTCAACAAACATTAACTGTCACCTACAAATGATTGACTACTCAAACACTTCACTTCTTTTTCGGATTCAGATTAATGAGGATGAATGAACTGGAGACAGTATTGAATGTTTTCCCTACCTCCTTCATTCTCGAGTAGACATCGAGATGTGCCAACTTGCGAACCAAGATGGAGCATTTTCTTTACTATATTCGAGAAAAACAATTCTTAAGCACACCATTTGTCCCGAAACAATGAACTGTCGTCATTCAAAATGAACCACACGATGTTGAATCATAACGCACCGTTAAAAAAACCATTTTAATCAACATTTTCCCGCCGCTTCGTCTACGTGGGAGAAAATCCGGGAACTTCAGTGTTTTCAATTTTCAACGCAATTACTCTTGGCGTGCCGACGAGGCAGCAGGCCGTGGACGATACACAAATCGAAAAAGTGAAGAGTAGATTGAGAGGCGATGTGATGGAAAATGCAAATCTTGTGGAGGTAACTATTTTCATGAGATGTAGATAAGGATTAAGAAACTTCGACTGCTAAAATCACATAACATATGGAGGATCCAGATAGAATTGCTTCTGAAAAATACGTGCACAAGTTTTTCTCCATAGCCCAAGTGGAAATTACGGATGAAGTTTTTGGTCATAGAAGTACCTCCTTGAAAGACAACTACGTCAACTACGAGAGCTGTGCTGTTAGAGAGCTCAGGAAGATAATGGAGAGAAGCATATACTTATAAAACTGTACACTACTAACGTGAAATAAAAGTTGAAGCAATCTAGATGCCATTTCCAATGGCTCATTCAATAATTTGCGCATGTGCAAACTCAAAATTTGAGAAGACATGAAAAATTGAGGTTATGAGTTTCAGTTATTTTTTATTTACAAGTTGTAATTCCAATTCGAGGTTATGTTTTGGCGCTTGCACAGTGAATTCATAGGGACATTGTACCACGTGGTCACTGCTTCAATTTGTAATAGAGCAGTAGATCCATGTAAGCGGTATAGAAGTTTATAAGTAAATGGAGAGAAGTTAGCAGAAGAAAAACAAGAAACATAGATGGGCGACCAAAGTTTAGGAAAAATGAAAGCTCGGTTTTATTTATGGTTGAAGATTTTTTCCCAGTCCGAATGCCCGATGTACTTATGAAGTTTTAATTATGAATCAAAATGATATGAACAAGTGTCAACGTGTCAAAACCTCGAAATGGCGGAAATGATTTCAACGATAACATTATTGAGCTGATGAGTACTCGAAGAAAAGACAAAAATATTGCGAATATTATTTCCATTTTCAGATTCAGATTAATAAGGATGAATGAACTGGAGACAGTATTGAATGTTTTCCCTATCTCCTTCATTCTCGAGTAGACATCGTGATGTGCCAACTTGCGAACCAAGATGGAGCATTTTCTTTACTATATTCGAGAAAAACAATTCTTAAGCACACCATTTGTTCTGAAACAATGAATTGTCGTCATTCAAATGAACGACACGATGTTGAATCATAACGCACCGTTAAAAAAAACCATATTAATCAACATTTTCCCGCCGCTTCGTCTACGTGGGAGAAAATCCGGGAACTTCAGTGTTTTCAATTTTCAACGCAATTACTCTTGGCGTGCCGACGAGGCAGCAGGCCGTGGACGATACACAAATCGAAAAAGTGAAGAGTAGATTGAGAGGCGAGGTGATGGAAAATGCAAATCTTGTGGAGGTAACTATTTTCATATGATGTAGATAAGGATTAAGAATCTTCGACTGCTAAAATCACATAACATATGGAGGATCCAGGCAGAATTGCTTCTGGAAAATACGTGCACAAGTTTTTTCTCCATAGCCCAAGTGGAAATTACGGATGAAGTTTTTGGTCATAGAAGTACATCTCCGAAAGACCACTAAGAGATCAAGCTGTGCTATTAGAGAGCTCAGGAAGATAATGGAGAGAAGTTATCAGAAGAAAAACAAGAGAAATAGATGGACGACCAAAGTTTATGAAAATTGAAAGCTTGTTTGAATTTATGGTTGAAGAGTTTTTCCCAGCCCAAATGCTGAATACATAACGATGTATGACAACTTTTAATTATGAATCAATAGGATATCAACAAGTATCAACGTGTAATATCATCGAAATGGCGGAAATGATTTTAACGATAACATTTTTGAGCTGAGTACTCGAAGAAAAGACAAAATTTTGCGAATATTATTTTCATTTCCGGATTCAAATTAATGAGGATGAATGAACAAGAGACAGTATTGAATCTTTTCTTTACCTCCAGTTCTCGAGTAGACATCGAGATGTGCCAACTTGCGAACCAAGATGGAGCATTTTCTTTACTATATTCGAGAAAAAACAATTCTTAAGCACCCCATTTGTCCCGAAACAATGAATTGTCGTCATTCAAAATAAACCACAGGATGTTGAATCATAACGCACCGTTAAAAAAACCATTTTAATCAACATTTTCCCGCCGCTTCGTCTACGTGGGAGAAAATCCGGGAACTTCAGTGTTTTCAATTTTCAACGCAATTACTCTTGGCGTGCCGACGAGGCAGCAGGCCGTGGACGATACACAAATCGAAAAAGTGAAGAGTAGATTGAGAGGCGAGGTGATGGAAAATGCCAATCTTGTGCAGGTAACTATTTTCATGTAGTGTAGATAAGGATTAAGAATCTTCGACTGCTAAAATTACAAAAGATATGGAGGAGCCAGACAGAATTGCTTCTGGAAAATACGTGCACAAGTTTTTCTCCAAGTGGAAATTACGGATGAAGTTTTTGGTCATAGAAGTACCTCCTTGAAAGACAACTACGTCAACTACGAGAGCTGTGCTGTTAGAGAGCTCAGGAAGATAATGGAGAGAAGCATATACTTAAAAACTGTACACTACTAACGTGAAATAAAAGTTGAAGCAATCTAGATGCCATTTCCAATGGCTCATTCAATCATTTGCGCATGTGCAAACTCAAAATTTGAGAAGACATGAAAAAATGAGGTTATGAGTTTCAGTTATTTTTATTTACAAGTTGTAATTCCACTTCGAGGTTATGTTTTGGCGCTTGCACAGTGAATTCATAGGGACATTGTACCACGTGATCACTGCTTCAATTTGTAATAGAGCAGTAGATCCATGTAAGCGGTATAGAAGTTTATAAGTATATGGAGAGAAGTTAGGGAAGAAAAACAGGAAACATAGATGGGCGACCAAAGTTTAGGAAAAATGAAATCTCGGTTTTATTTATGGTTGAAGATTTTTTCCGAATGCCCGATGTATGAAGTTTTAATTATGAATCAAAATGATATGAACAAGTGCCAACGTGTCGAAACCTCGAAATGGCGGAAATGATTTCAACAATAACATTATTGAGATGATGAGTACTCGAAGAAAAGACAAAAATATTGCGAATATTATTTTCATTTTCAGATTCAGATTAATGGGGATGAATGAACTAGATACAGCGTTGGATGTTTCCTCTACCTCCTTCAGTTCTCGAGTAGACATCGAGATGTGCCAACTCGCGAACCAAGATGGAGCATTTTCTTTACTATATTCGAGAAAAACAATTCTTAAGCACACCATTTGTTCTGAAACAATGAATTGTCATCATTCAAAATGAACCACACGATGTTGAATCATAACGCACCGTTAAAAAAACCATTTTAATCAACATTTTCCTGCCGCTTCGTCTACGTGGGAGAAAATCCGGGAACTTCAGTGTTTTCAATTTTCAACGCAATTACTCTTGGCGTGCCGACGAGGCAGCAGGCCGTGGACGATACACAAATCGAAAAAGTGAAGAGTAGATTGAGAGGCGAGGTGATGGAAAATGCCAATCTTGTGCAGGTATCGTGGTGTGCGAGCCGGCAGACGGTTTTCCCGGATTTCCACTCGAGAAGTACGAAAAAAACAGGTCCGGTGAGAGTCTCTTCGGACGCTCTAGGACGCTTCAAACGGGGAGGTAATTGGTGCATGTTCATCGTATTTTTTCTGGGGGTTTAGTTATGAGTCCGGGTGGAGGAGGGGGGCTCGATGAGTGGAGTTATTCGACGGTATATGGGGGTGGGTATTGATTTCAGAGATTGGATGTATGCTGGAAGGTTGTGGAGGTTTATATTTATGGTGGAAGAGTTCTACAGTGTGGAAAGCCGAATGGAATACACTGCTCAACAATTGATAGGGATCACTTACTTGTGCTAAATTTATTTCTGAAATATTCGCTCCAAGATTATAAATTTAGTCAGATATCAGAGTATTTGCAGTTCATAATATGGTTCACTTGAGAAAAGAATGAAAAAATAAAGAGTTGGAAAGACTTTATTAGGAACACTCAAAATTCTGTGTTTGAATAACATAAAAATTTTATGTATGATGAAACCACAAGAAGGCTGAAGTTTCGGTTAAGCTAGTACCTAGTTGGTCCCCTACGAGCTCGTCTCAAGCATTCTACCCTACGAGGCATACTTTCGATCAAACGATTTATAAAATTTTGGGACAAATTCGTCCAAATGTCCCGTAAAGCGTTAGAAAGGTCTTTCAGGTTATTGATCGGTTGTTCTAAGGTTGACAATTGTCTAGACATCTCAGACCAGTCATGTTCGATGCAATTCATGTCTGGAGAGCGAGCTGGCCAGTCTATCCTATCAATAGCATGAGTTTCTAGCGCTTCATTAACCAGACGACTACGGTGTGGACGGGCATTATCGTCAATTAAAATGAAATTCTCGCCCACGGCAGCCGCAAACGGAACAATTATGGGTTCAATAATCATATCGTGATATCTCTGGCTGGTCATGGTGGTGTTCTGCAGAACAACCAACTCTGTGCGTTGGTTCAAACAAATGCCTCCCCATACACATATAGAACCTCCGCCAAAAGCTGTTGTGGGTACCATAAACTGTTCTGCATACCTTCGACCTCTTTCCTTCCAAGTAAGAATACGCCCATCGGAGTTGACCAAACGAAATCTAGACTCATCCGTAAATAAACATCGGCTCCAATCTTCAAGTGTCCAATTGCGGTGCTCCTCAGCCCATTGCCGTCGATGAACCCGTTGTTCCCTATTCAAACGGGATGTTGTACCCTCCTACGTGCTCTCAAACCACGAACATGTAGTCGTCGTCTTACAGTCTGGTTCGAAATTAGAACTCCTGTTGCAACTCTCAGTGATCTATTGAGCCGCGACGCTTACAGATAATAATCGATTTTGTAAACAAGAGCCGATGAAGTGAGGAAGACTTTGATATAATCAACTCAAAACATCTTAATTTTTCCTTAGAGAACATATGTACAGATATTCACGAGATAACTTGAAAAAAATGCAAATGAAGAGAAGTTCATAAGTGATCCCTAGCAATTGTTGATCAGTGTAAATTCATCAGCTTGTGTTTAATCTGAATTGAACATTATGGTATACCCAGAAGAAATTACATCTAAAAATCAAGAATTCAAATCCTATGGAAAATTTCCAGGAAGCACAGTTCGACCTCATTTATTCAATAAAAAGGGCTTTTCAATGAGAGGTGTTATGTTGATATGCAAATCAAATGCCATTTTTAATATAAATGATCGGATGTTTATTTCATTATAAAGAAGGAGCTATGCCGTTAATAGTGGGAAATAATATCAGTCAAATGACCACCACGACCACGATTACAGGACCACGTCCTTTTAATGAAATTTTCCATAACCAAATCGGAATGTGGCTGTTCTATGTCCTCGATAGCCTCATTTCCATATATGAGGTCTTGAATCGATGCTGGGCTATTGGCGTAGACCTTCTCTTTCACGTGGCCCCAAAGGAAGAAGTCGCAAGGTGTTGAATCACAAGATCTCGGTGGCCAATTGTGATCAACTCTTCGAGATGGTTAATTTGTCATCTTTTGTTTTTAAGATTAAAAGTAGGTTATCTGTTTATTTTTTCCAATTGGCCGAAATATTTCAAATCACGAAAAATTTGATAATATGTTGGTATGCTACATTCAAGCGAATGAAAAAAGCCGGGTTGCAAGGGAAATCTACTTCGAACTCATATCACAGAAAGTTGAGTTCACATAGAATTGTGTGGAGTTTACGAACTAAAAGCCATATTCAATGGTTATGTTAAGACCAGCCTTCTTATAATTAATTCAGAACTGAATCAAAGAGTAGGAAAATGTATCAAATTTTTCTTTATAGTTACATTTTGAATTCAGCAAAAGTTTTGGAGCCAGTTAAAAAAAATTTGACTAAAGTTTACATTTGAAAAATCCAAGTTCCTTGTCATTTCTCGAAAATTGCTGGATCAAAACAACCAGTCATATAAAATTTGAATTACTCCTAAAAAAGTGACTGTAAAAGGTATCAACGGATTTCGAATACGAGTTTAAACAAAGCGAGTTATTCAGTATCAATGAAAATGACGAATTCACGAATTCTCAATTTTCGTTCATAACTCGAAATCTATGAAAGATAGGCTAGATCTATTTTCAGATTTGAGTTAGTCAGAAACAAGAGCCCGAATATGTGTCATCAGTTTTCTTCTTATGGTAATGGAGATCCCTTCAGTAGACAACGAATTTTGCCCACCCTGTACACATAAGAGGTTCGTTCCAACAGCTGACTTTTGTACGGTAATTTGACGGTCACGAAACTGTTAGTAATCGATCTTAAGCGCATGTCTAAACTTTGACCGTACAAGAACCATCCAAACAGTACTTGCTCCAGACCAGGGATCGAAATGACGATCGCAAAACCGTTCCACTCACGGTCCCGAAGCAGGATGGAACAAAAACGAAACCGTTCTCAAACGATACATTTTCAGTTGGAACGGAACACATTTTTATCTATGCGCAGAATCCTGACGATCATTGTACGGTCAATTCTTGAGTTGGAACAAACCTAAGGACTACTCCTATTGAAACAGTAATTTTTTTACTGCAGTAAAATTGACTATATTTTGAGTAGGGTCCAAACCCTTAAAAAACCGTAACCACTACAAATTTTCATTCGGCCATTCATTCATCTCGTTGCGTACGCAAAATAAACGGTCATCAACAAATAAGTTTCGGGACAAGGATATCCAATTAGTACACGGGCAGGCCGTTATAAATCAAATTGAAATTTTAAAGTGCATTAGACGACGGTGGCAGTGAAAGATGACGAAGTTAGTCAATGTAACAGTTTCCGAACGGGGGTTTAAGACTCTGGGAACAGGGCTCGTAGACCGGAACCGGAAGTGAGCGCGTGCGTGCTAATGACGGATGCTGCCAAAGGGTGCAACTCCACGATTCTCCTGGCTGGAGGACCAAGGGGATTTTTTGCGAGGGAACTTTCTGTTATTTTCTAAGATGGGGGAGAAGGAATATCGGGTTGAACATGTCTTTCTATAGAGTGATAATGATAATAATAAAGACGCATAAAGAGTTCCATCTTGAAAAATTTGATAAAGGTAGAGAGATTTGTATTCTTGATCTGTTTCAATTCGGAATGATTATCACTGGGCAGAACATTGATTTGTTTCAAGATTTGACATCATTGTAATATCGGAATAAACTTTGTAACGTTCACTTTTACCTGAGGAACATAAGACTCTAATGGGGCTATTCTGTAAGGCGATGAAGATTATGTATAGCGCTGTAACCTGAATTTTTACACCGATGCGCGATGTGGAGAAATTGCAATTCTGTAAGTGCAACATCGGTGTAAATTGGCTACATCGGATGTAAATTCTTCAGCGATATTCTATTCAGTAGTAATAATTGCACGAAAAAATTTCTATAACAGATTTTGAAAGCTTGTTGCTACAAGCAACAAGCTTGAGAAATCTGTTATAGAAATTTTTGAGTACCTATTTATCAATGTGCGAGGATTATTCGGATAGAAAATTTTTTGCTAATACCACATGCTTTTAACTGTTGCTTTTTTAAACTCTGTACCTTTTTTTTTTCTCATATTTACAGACCAATCTTTCAAAATAAATGGCAATTCTTCTGGTGTCCTATTTCCATCTAATATATACTTTCTCTCATCACAAAACTCCATAAATGCTCCCCATACACATTTTTTACTGCCATCGGTATTTATTGGTATGTTTGATTGTTTGATTTCATCAATATTTTCGTCAGTGTTGGAACCAAATCGAGGCATTTTGAAATATCAAATATAGAAACGTCAAAATCGAAATGCATCATAATGTATCCATGGTAATGAGAGTAAAATTCTCGCCATGGGTTGTTTTCAGTGTAATCAGGCGCTGATTGGTTGTGTTCAATCAGATGACTTCGAATTGATTGATTTCATTGGGTCTTTAATAAGGCAAAATATTTCATTTTAATTTTCTGATTTCTTGTTAACTGAACCTTCAATAATTGTTTTTCAGAGGGTTGAGTGAAAAAATTCACAGCTGGAGTCAAACATTTTTTTTCATGTAATATCGTTTATATCTTCAAAACTACTAATATACATTTAACTATTTATTAAACTTTTTACTAATTTTTAGATCTAGAATATGTTTCCAAAAGATTGAAATGTCATTTTTCAACTCCAGGATGATATTTCTTCAATAAAAAATTATATGTATGAATGCTTTTTTAGCCTAAAACAAGTTATATACAAAGCATTTCCAAGTAGTGAAAAAAATCTTCATTGTCATTGCTAAATGACTGTTCGATTTTCAAATTCATATTTTGCTCCTCTGAATGAAAAATAAAGAATTCCATTAGGTTATAAAATAAAATATCACACAGAATACCTGAAATTGTTGTTAGAATTTCGGTTTCTGTGTTCGCCGTGCTACGCGATGTAACATTCACGGTTTATTTTTCAGTCTTGCTTACAGAATACCAATTTCAATACCGATGCAACTTGCCTACTTACATCGCGAAAATCTTCATATCGATGTAGAATTAAATCGGTGTATGATGTATTTATAGAATAGGACCATAAGACTGATTTCTCAGGGGAGGCTTGATTTGATTACCCCAGCAACGAAATTCCTAAACAGGTTTTCAACAATATATTGAGAAGAACAAGATGTACAAATCTAACATTATAGTTCCAATCACAATCTCTCAAGCTACACAAACTTATAGGTATAATTACTTATCTTAAAAGAAAACTTCAAATAATGGCTCTGCTTCTAATGCACTATTTGGTTTTCTGTAGTGCTTGATGTTCTCGGAACGGGATAAGCTCTGAATTTCAAATCTGCTTCCACTTCCCTGCCATATGTTAAATCCCAAGCAAATATAGCCATGAAGAAGGATTTTTAATATTCTATACTGATATACTGAATGTTCATGCAAAATTTCAAAAGGATCGCATCATCAGAACCCTCGAATTTGATTTTTTAATTATTTATTTTCAAATATTCAATTTTGAATAATTTCCAGAACATAAATGCGATTGTGCTGAGATTCTGCATTTATATATTTGGTATCAATCTCAAATTCCATACAAGCTTTTGAGGTAATAGTCTTATTGCTCCACCAAGGAACGAGCTTTCAAAAGCTCCTGCTCAGGTCTTTTCTTAAATTTTTGCAATATCATTTATGGGTCGAACACACCTTCTTCTACAATATAAAACTGTTTCCCAACAATTGCACAATAATATATTGTTTTCTCTAGGTATCCTAAATTTCCAAATTCATCACCCACCAATTTAACCGAATTCTTCAGGTCCAATGAAAGTTCGAGCACGAGGCCGACCACGCACATTTTGCTTATTCCCGTGCCATCCTCCGCTCTGAAACAAGATCTGGATCTGACCCTAAAGACAAAAGGGCTAATCAAATTCATCGTAGGCATACATTCCGGGCACATCGTGGGACGTGCCCCCCATTTCTGGCACCGACGCCCTGCTCCCGAACTTCTCTAATTACCTCCTGGGGCGAACGTACCCCCCTAGAAAGTGATTCCGGAGTCCGGGAGAAAAGTTCCCCCGGACTTAATTACCCGGAATAATTGTCAGGCCTTGTTAGCTTTATTTGATCGTGTATGCCTAAGGGTGCCACACGATGGATGGTGATTTTAGATATTAATATTTGGATAATTAAGATGCGGTGAGGGGTTGATGATCTGATTTTATATTTTTCGTTCATTAAAGCTCAAAACTCAGATATGAGTGTCAGAAAAAGTGCAGGTATAATATATAACGTACTGGGTTTTCTGATAAATATGGCTGTACAATTGTGAAGCAAAAATAGCAAAGCTGAAAAGCTGTATATTGATACGAGTATATCGTATTCTCCTATAGAGTAGTAGAAAAGTTTTATTACTTCGGAAAACCAGAGCAAATCAAGGGAAATATCATGGCAAGTTGAACTACATCTGGAGTACTTTCTTTCATATTGAGAGATAAAACCAAATATTCGCATAAACCTAAAGGGGCCCACTCACAAAGAAGGAAGCGCGAAAGCTTCAATGCGAGTGGTACGGGGTACAGTGAAAATAGTGTGTGTATGGCGTTCCGCCGTTCGAAATTTGGAATGCGCAATTCCCTTGGTCGGAATCAGGATAGTTTTGATTTTTAGCGTGTACATTGCTCATCGTACGTGGAAGAATGACCAAAAACGACCGTGTATGGGCAAAAAGTCTGTGCACGTTTCATATTTTTCAGAAATACAGTGTCGGTTCGCTATTTATACATTGGACATTTAATGTTAATGAATTTGGATGAGAAAGAAAAACTGTCAAATGGGGGCTATTTGATGGTTCCATATTCGGCCGAGACAGATCTGAGCACTAAATATAAATAAAACATCGAGTTAAATCCTAGCATTCTATTTGACCGAATAATTTCCAAAATCACTTCAGTTGGAAGTGATGTGATTTTGACAAATAGAACATGACTTTATCGGATGACAATCAACGAAACGAAAGAGTTTGAAATCAGAGTACCGAATCAGAATATCGAAGATTGTTCGGAAGCAAATTCTAAAATTATTACTAGCAATGGAAACAGAGCATAATAAGTAAATGTAAACTTTCACCAAAATGTTAGGTTATGTTATTGTTATGATGAACTGAAGTGATTGTGGAAATTGATTCTATCAGAAAGCAACATCAGTTGGAAGTGATGCGCATCAGTTCGACATAACAACATTGTCAAATAGGACGCGCATCAACTGATTTCGCATCAGTTTGATCAGTTTGTTGCGTCAAATAGAAAAGGCCTAATATTACAAAGATCAGAGGAACTTCTAGACTCCGAACGTGTAGAAAACCCTTAAATCGAAAAAATCCATAACTCTTTTCCATGCATCGACCTGAGGGAGGCGATCGGAAGAAGACTAGATGGAAGATGCGAAAGAGAACAATTCTCGTTTGTTATCATATCATATTCAGGAAAGGAAGGGTGTTACGATAATAAATAAACGTTCTCTACGTCGTAAAATTCATCATATACCCTGTGATGTATTGATGGAGCACCCGAGTTGGAAAAGGGGAGGATACGACGGCTGCATTGCATAAGTGCCATCGTGAAAGTGGTAATTTATTAAATGAACGTTGGAGATTTTTCTATGATAGATTCAGTGATATTTAGGAGGGTAAACTGATAGATAACCTTTGAAATGGTGTCATATGGTAATGTACCTACGCTTGTAATCACTTTCACGTTTTTAACGTTAGAGATATACAGTCGACTCTCGATAATTTGAAATTCAAGGGACCAACGAAAAAGTTCAAATTACCGAGAGTTCACAATAAAAGAGTTCAACTACTTAAATAAAAGGAGTACGGATGAAATTCAATTAAACAGAGTTTGATCAGAAGTACATAAGTACTAATGATATTGTATATGCGATTATGTATTATATTCTACATACATGATGATGTGTATATGATAACATGAGTATTTCATTTCGAAAAGAAGTATATGCAATTATCATTTGAGTTAGTGACTTCCATCTAGCCTAGCATTGTCCAGGGTGTTTTCTATAAGTTGAGAGCTGAGAAGAATTCACCGTTTGTTTCTGCCCTGAGCGAAAGACTTTTTCCTCCAGGCGAGGAAATTCAGCTTGAAGCCTTTTCTTCTATACTGGAGATGTTAGAATATCGAACTATTTCTCAACATCTTTTTCCAATGTGCCATTTTCCACCGCTTCGATAACACGTGTTTTCTCATTGAAAGACCCTTATTCTTCCTTTCACTCATTTTTAATTCGAAAACCGGTTTTAGTTCAACGCAATTCTAAGGAAGACAAGTGCAAGATGAAACGGATCACGGAAGAGTGGGGACAAATTATAGAGTGTTTGGGTGATTTGACTTCAAATTAAAGAGTGTTATTGGGCAAGATGTCATAGCTACAACTTCGAATTATCGAGGGGTCAGAACACGTTGATTTTTTTCAAATTATCAAGTGTTATTCAAGGGAACTGAAAAAAGCTTCAAATTATCGACAGATTCAATTTATCGAGTGTCAAATTATCGAGAGTCTTATACTGTACAATACTGGGTGGGTTTTGGGGGTTCCAAGTACCACTTCCGTCCTCCCGAAATGTTTCAGATTTTGTTGAAAATACCAAATAATCGCTACAGAAAGCGACCCTTACAAATCCCAGCACTCAAAAGTCAATCGCTCAATTTTCGCAATTGACCCCCCTTCCAAGATACAGCCTTTGGAAGGCGATGACGAGTTGACAGTTTTCTTGTCTTTTTGGAGTCATAAAACTATACATGATTCTACATTAGTTGATGCTACTCAAACAATTTTTCTGATTCCATAACTTTATTAATAGGGGTTGATAATAACAACCCCTTTTATTGTATTCACTACCTTTTCCAATGAGTTCGATTCTATTAAAATTTTTATTCAATTTTTACCATTTTTGAAGGCTTCAAGCCCTACTCGAAGAATTCGTTTGTGAGCCCCAAAACCAAATCACATTGCAGAAAACAAAAGAAAATTTTATGAAAATTTATGAAACGAGCGTAAATCAGTGAATAACACGCATAATTGAGCGCTCGTTCTTTGGTGGAGCAATGAGACTATTACCTCAAAATTTTATATGGGATTTGAAATAAATACCAAATATATAAATGCCGAATTATATTATGGAAATTATTCAAGAAATGAAATATTGTATATAAAAAATGAATAACTACAAAAATTAATTTTTATGGTTTTGATGATGCGATGCTCTTGAAATTTTTCATGAACATTAACTACCTATATCAGTTTTGATTCACAAAATATATTTCACTTGAATCGGTTATCTGTTTTTGAAATATAGGGACTCTCCTTTTCAGTATTCCAAATGAATTTTCTATGATTCTGTTAACACTATGGTCACAAAATTCTGCATGAAGATTCAGTGTATTAATCTTCATTCATAAAATAAATTTCATCCGAATCTTATATTTTTTATGGAAATATGAAGTTTCTTCTTTTCAATTTTCCAATTGAATTTTCTATGGTTCTGTTTACATTATGGCCACAAAATATTGCATGAGGCTTGTTATTTCGATTGGTTACGTTTTGTCTGAGATATCGAGAGAAAAAAAAAATTGAATGGCCATATATTATAGAACACCCTGTACGATTTGGCTGGTTAACGAACTCAACCGAGCCGTTTGGGAACCGAACTCATCCTGAAAATTTCAAGTCTCCAGGACAATCCCTTCGAAAGTTATTGTGCTAACGGACGGCCGCACGGCCCAACGGACAGAATTGACTTTGTCCACGAATTCGTCATCTGGAGTCTAACCCTATCGTTTGAGAACATTTTCGGCTCAAATTCGAAAATTACATACATTTGGGCAAAACGCTAGAGCCCTCGTTTAAGTAGAACGCGCGCTCAAAAATCCTTCTAATCTATTATTTAACTGAACATATTTATTCGGACCAAAATTAGCATAATTTCAAATAACGACAGCCATTTATTTCAAAGACTTCCGAATAATATGCGGTAAATAACAGATTAACCAAATTCTGTAGAACTTGTCGAAGTGCCTATTCTTATCTATTACAAATGAAAAGGGGAAAAGTCGACAGACCTTTCAAACGGTCACAATGGAAAAGTGTGAATGAGCCTATGAAAAATTCAGAGCTTTATTCAAGCTAGTACAATGTAAGGTGGTATAGTTATTGTTGGAATATGTTGTGGTTACCTTGAATACTTTCATCGTGATTTCTTTTTTGATGTGTATATGAGCAGATAATAGGCGTTGTTGATGGTGTATGAATGGAAGATATCAATGGGGAAGAAATAGGATACTTATTATGGGTTTAAGAAGCTCGATTGAAGAGAGTAAGAGAGCTTTGTATCAATATTTGAAATATGTGGATTTATTGCTGATATCGATGAGTTAGTTACATGAGGACTGGCAGTATTGAAACAGAAAATGGATAGGTAGAAAAGAGCAAATTGAAATGACCTTCACTTTTACCAGACTTGACCTCTTAGAGATCAAGTTCATGAAAAATAATGTATATTCAACGATCGCTATGATAACGCTAGCGTACTTATAAAACCTCAGTGAATTGAAAAACAGGATAAAGTATTGAATTTTTCCTCATGTTATAAATTCATGAACAAATAATATATGGATAGATCTTTGAAAGCAGAAAAAATTTTGTATCGTCGTAATGGAAAAGTGTGAATGAGCCTATGGAAAATTCAGAGCTTTATTCAAGCTCGTACAATGTAAGGTGGTATAGTTATTGTTTGGAATATGTTTTGGTTACCTTGAATACTTTCATCGTGATTTCTTTTTTGATGTGTATATGGGCAGATAATAGGCGTTTTTGATGGTATGAATGGGAGATATCAATGGGGAAGAAATAGGATACTTACTATGGGTTTAAGAAGCTCGATTGAAGAGAGAAAGAGAGCTTTGTATCAATTTTTGAAACATGGGGAATAATTGCTGATATTGATGAGTTAGTTACATATGGACTGGCGGTATTGCAACAGAAAATTATTATTATTTATTTATTTATTTATTTGGCAGTATTTTTATTATACTTGTTATGTAATTGCCTGTGATGTAGCCATACGCTAAATAAATAACAGAAAATTAATAGGTGAAAAAGAGCAAATTGAAATGACCTTCACTTTTTCCAGACTTGACCTTTTAGAGATCAAGTTCATGAAAAATAATGTATATTCAACGATCGCTATGATAACGCTAGCGTACTTATAAAACCTCAGTGAATTGAAAAACAGGATAAAGTATTGAATTTTTCCTCATGTTATAATTCATGAACAAATATAATAATATTGGATAGATCTTTGAAATCAGAAAAATTTTGTATCGTCATAACGGAAAAGTGTGAATGAGCCTATGGAAAATTCAGAGCTTTATTCAAGCTAGTACAATGTAAAGTGGTATAGTTATTGTTTGGAATAAGTTTTGGTACCTTGAATACTTTTATCGTGATTTCTTTTTTGATGTGTATATGGGCAGATAATAGGCGTTGTTGATGGTATGAATGGAAGATATCAATGGGGAAGAAATAGGATACTTATTATAGGTTAAGAAGCTCGATTGAAGAGAGTAAGAGAGCTTTGTATCATATTTGAAACATGTGGAATAATTGCTGATGACTTTCACTTTTTCCAGACTTGACCTTTTAGAGATCAAGTTCATGAAAAATAATTTATATTCAACGATCGCTATGATAACGCTAGCGTACTTATAGAACATCAGTGAGAATTGAAAAACAGGATAAAGTAGTAAATTTCTTCTCATGTTATAAATTCACGTGAAAAAATTATATAGGTATGGATAGATTTTTGAACGCAGCAAAAATTTGTAGCTAGATAAGACAACTTTCTACAATAGTTTGCATTTACACTCTAAGAAATTTTCGAACAGTAGCTAACACCCCCTGACACCGGTCGTATTTCCTGAGAGGTCCTGATATTTTGGTGTTATTTCACACCTTCTTAAAAAACACCGACATTCAATAATTTTCTGGTGTGTTTCATGATTTCACTTGTTTGTGTGTTAAATTACACTAGAGCGGTGGTGATCTCAATTGATCATCCAGTGTGTTTTGACACTGATTCAGTTGTTTTTTCATAATTTATTAGTATGAAATACGATACGAGTTAGATCCGTTCGGTGTGAATTCGCACCGTTTCAGTCTTAATTTGCATTAGCTTAGTGAGGTTACAATAACCTGTTCGGTGTTATTTAGCACTGACTTAGTTGAATGTTATACCTACCCTTTTTGACTTTGCAGGTTTTGCAAAGAATTTAATTTATTTGAATTTATTCACAATGAAAGATTACAACAATATTTGTGCCAAATCAAAAACAAATTTTTCTGTTGATCAAATTTATTTTCTTTACACTGATAAATACATAATGAACAAATATAGATGTACCTTATGGTAGACCAAGTGAGAGGTTGACAGTAGAGGTATCTTTCAAAATCACCCTAAGGAAAGGTTCTCCAACTAGCTTGGAAAAAAAGGAAAGATCAGCCAAAATGAACTTTTCTCTGTATCCAAAACAAATTTTCACGCATTTCACATTCTTCACCTCCATTAATTTTACACTATCGTTTCATCATCACAAATGCACATACAAGAAACAGAGATAGATAAGAATGTGAAACCATTCGCAAGTCCTGTTTTGACTATGCTGAGGACCCTTTGTAGAGCCGCCAAGAATTGAAACGATTGCTATTCACATTGTTGCCAAAGTTATTCGATTGGAATAATCAGTTCATCAGACACCATGGTTCTAACTGTGTGACCGCTCATTATTTGGTAATATCTAGCAACCATGTATACTACTGAAGGCAAACTAAAGTAAACCTAAGGGTTTTTCATATTCTTGGTGGGTATTTTGATTCAGTTGGTGTAAATTTGAAACTAGATTCGGCCGAAAAACACTTTCAGGTGCTTTTTTGTTTTTACAAGCTTCAGAGTAACACTTGATCATTTCTATGAAATTATTATTTGAAACTTCGAACATGCAGTGTACCTATATTGTCATCCAAAAAAAGATTTTTTGATTTATGGAGCAATTTGTTAGTCAGATTAGTGTTATAGCTTGATAAACACAGTGTGATTTCAAATATTTTTTTAGTTATTCTTGATTTTGTTTCTGTTTGTGATATGTGTTTCATGAATCGCACCACTTAATACTATATTCCATCATTTCGATAAAAATGATAACATTATGACATAAAAAGGGAAAAATACATCGATAATATTCTTGATAGTTTAGTATTAGCATTCACTCCGGATTTTTTTAGAGTGTGGTTCTGTGTACACTATGGCCACATAATTTTGCATGAGGCTTATTATGAGCATCTTGAATATAGCCGTACGTAGCATTTCATTTCGATGGGTTTTGTTTTGTTTGAGATTTTGAAGAACAAAAATTTTGAGTGGTCATATTTTATGGAACACGATTCAACTGGTTAACGAACTTAACCGAGCAATTTGGGAACCGAACTCACCCTGACAATTTCATGTCCCTAGGACAATCCATTCGAAAGTTATTGTGCTAACGGACGGCGAGACGGCCCCACGGGCAGGATTGAATTTGACCATGTCATCAGGAGGTAGGACCTTATCGTTTGAGACCATTTTTACAGACTTTTGGGCAAAACGATATAGCGCTCGTTTAAGGAGAACAAGCGCTCAAAAAGTACAACTAATTCCGTCGACCTCAAAATGAGAGATGCGTTCAACATATACAAAATTGAACAATAATGACTCATTTTAATGTAAAAATTATGCTATTTTAATGTCCAATTATCATGGGCAACCTAACACAAAGCATTCAGAAACAGTACGAGTAATGTTGGAGCTCTACTGGAACATAGAAAAGGAATTTATTATGGCCAATGTATAATAAGAATCGAGAATTTATACTCAATTCATAATGCGATAGGCGGTAAAATCTTGTAATCAACTCGTTTATTAATTTAGCACACGTTTGAGGAGAACGAGCGCTCAAAAAGTAAGTCTTATAACTGACTTCATCAACGCCTCTTCATAAAAAGTCCTACATAACAGTGATACAAACTGAGTTGTCTAGTTGCTATTATTAAACCAAGAAATTTATGTACAATCGTACAAACTTGAATTTTTGAACTTTTCCCCCAAAGAAACCCCTTACCCTCAAACAGTAAACAGACTAATCACTCCAGACAAAGACCTAAATCGCGGCAGGGCTATCAGCAGATCTTAATGGTCCTATAAAAATTGGCTGACACATAACGCACAAGCCATTTTACAAGAACAATGCCAACCCCATTTCCATATATCACCTTCGGTGTCCGTACAAGAATAAAACGAACGGAACGAGAGATGTGAGAAAGAAAAAAAATGATCCCGACATGGAGGATATACGCGAGTGGTACGGAGCAAGGCAGCATCGCTACGGGGCGAACAACCCCACCTCTGGTCGACCCGAACACCTGGGGGCAAATTTGCATCACAATCGGTCCGAATATTCGAACCACCTGGACTCTGTGTTCGACGCGCCACCCGAATTGTACACTACGCGATGGGACATGGTCAGCGGTCCTCAATAGTTCTGTCGGATAGGAATGTATACTCCGTTCACGAAAGGTTGAGCACATAGTAGGCGTTTCTTTATTTATCTGAAGTTGGCAGTATTACTGTCATAACGTAAAATAAATTCAATAGTGCCGAATGTACCCGGCCTCGTCCGACGAGCTGACGAGTTATCAGACAACTCTATGCAATATTGACAACATTGCGTACCAATCTGACAAGAAAATAAACATCATAACCTAAAATTTCAATATACACAGTGGAATATGTCGAATTATTATGGCCAACCGACGGCTCAACCTTTCGTGAACGGACTTTAGTAAAGTCCTAGACCTAATAAGAATGGACACCGCATGAGAGAGAGAGGTCACTTGGTCGAATGTGATGGAGCTATTGTGGGCAATGTCAAATCAATGTAAAACGAAACACCAAATAGATCATTCCAAATGAAAAAATATATGACTTCAATTCAGAAATTAGTATAACTTGAATTATATTCAACGCATCAACTTCTTGTGGGCAAAGCAAAGCCTGTGGTCACATAAATATTTGTTTACAATTCCATATGATTTTGAAAAGTTGCCCAAAAACTTGATTCATCTCTTTTCTTTTCGATAAGATCGCATATGTCTCTCTCTCTCTTATGTATCCAAGTCGTCGATCTTCTGTTAGGTCACGTGATTCTGCATCCATAGTAATTATAGATCTATGAGTAAAGTTTACTTCTTCCTCTGAGGTTTAACCCTTAATATGATGAGCATTTCGTTTCGTTTCAAAACGTTGTTGGGGCAGATGAGTTGTGGAGATCCGGATTTTCCGAAGAAAGGATAGTTCTAGTGATAGTTTAGGAAGGGGTTACAATTAATGCGACCTCAAGGTCTATTCTGCCCCCTTAAGGTCGACGCTCACTTGGACGAGACGAAGCGAAGAGTTGTTTTCCGCAGGCACGATTTGCACTGAATCAAATGGGTAGACGCTCACTTGGGAGGCGCGAAGCGAAGATCAGAATCGTTTGATTCAGTGCAAAAACGTGCCTGCGGAAAACAACTCTTCGCTTCGTCTCGTCTCGTCCAAGTGAGCGTCAACCTTTAAAGAGCAGTTCTGATCACACCCTTCACAAATTGCCTTTCAGTTACAGAGATCTGATGAAATCCAATACCTGTGAAGGCCTGAACGAGGCTAGTTCCTAACTATCACAAGTTTCTCCTTAGGCTCGCAATGCCAAAGTATTCCGTGACTAGGTGAATGGGGGTTTCTTCCTTCTCCCCACAGAACCTACACGCGTCAGTGTCCGATAATTCCATCCTCAACGGGTGCTTCCTGAAGCGACAATGTCCTGTAAGAAAGCCAGTGAAGAGGTGTAATTGTTTCATACCAAGATCCAGATATCTTTTGGATCTCACTGTTTCAAAGTTCCGAAGGAACTTAGTGGAATGATCCATCCCTGGGAGGTTCTTCCAGAGTTTTTCCTTCTCGGCTTTCTCCTTCTCCAGAAACTCCTTCTTATAGGTACATTACCCATACCACAGAAGGTTTCTGGGCTATGAGTGATATTCGAGCGCCCTCTTTGTCAAGTGTATTGGCTTCTTCGTTTCCTTCCATTCCCGAATGACCGGGAACCCAGATTGAAAAGACCTTATTTTCATTACCTACATCATTGAGTTTGGAGTTGCTCAGTGCTTTAATAGCAGCTTGACTATCTGAGTGTATGGCTATATCGCAATGCTGATAGTTTCTTTCTAGATTTATATCTAGACATCTTTCGATAGCTAAGATTTCCGCTTGAAAGATGCTCATACAGGAGCCTAGCGTCAGTGCACACTTGGCCCGTATATCCCAGCGCCAGCTCCTGTGAACGTTTTCGAACCATATGTATACCATTTTACGGTATTTTCATTGAGGTTTTAGTCGGTGTATTCCCGTTTACATTCCTCTCTTCTACTTACCAATTTCCTGAAGTTTTTCTCAGTGCTTACTTTCTTGATCATTACATCACTATGAAGGTTTGCAGATGAGATATAGTTGTTTAGAGGGGACCAAGGTCGATTGTGCCCCGGAGCGCATATGCAGACAGCCAGTTTCTCTATCTGTAAAATAGATGGCTCACTTTTCAGGTCTTCAGGGATCCTCAGATTTTGATCCATCGGCAAACCATATAAATGACTTTTTTTTCCAAGCGATTTACGAATCTTATGGCACTAGAACGGTGAGTTATAACCTCAGAGTAAGAAACATAGAGATGCCCCTACGCTACTTGTCAATAGTACAACATTGCAATCAACCGAACACTTGAGTGAGATGAAAGCATTTTACTGCCACACTGGGGCGAAGTAAACAATTGGTTAGATTTTCCCTGTATGATTCCAGAGCTATGATTACGACCACAAATTTCTTGTACCTGTAGATTTTTTTTAGGATTATTTAATGTATGCCTGTTTTCTCAAATATCTCGAAACTGTAGAGGGTAACATTTATTTCTTCGAACTATCCAGAAGAAATGTTCACTACTCAATAAATCAAAATTAAGTATCCTGAGAGCTATTGGTTTAATCCTATTCATTTATTTTCGTCTCCAAATCTTCAACTTTCCTTGGAGTTTTTAAGTCGTTCCTTCCGGAAGTTATAGTGTTCCAGTCTGGCTTACGGACGTCGTTCTTTTTCAAATATAATAATTTCGATATGCCTGCAAGAGTGAAGATGTGAAAATCGAGATGCAAGAAGGTAATTATAAAATTTACATGTATATTCTGTTACCTATAAGAATTAAGATACTAGTAGTTTTCAAAAAAGTTTTTCATGTATTGAATAAGTTTAGTAGGTAAATACTCATATTTTGTATTATTGAATTCATTTTTGTTAGTTTTTGAAAATGTTTTCAATGCAATATTAGTTTATTGATTAGATATTTATGAAATAAATCTGTATTTTCAATGGGCATACCTATTTCAGTTAATAAATTTTTATTCTATCCAGAATTTGATTATTGATCCTCATTCTCGATTCCAAAAGAAAATCAGATGAAAGTTCGTTGCAGGTATTATTTTCATGAAAATAAATTTCCTCGCTCATCGATAACTTGCACGAATCCATTTCTGATTTCATTTTGGAAATTGAATTTGAAAAAACTTTTTGCCTCTTGTATATGGGTGTACCTACTATTCAAAAGGTGCACTACAGAATTCTTTTTGAGGCAGCTTTACGATACAGATTCCTTTTTCAATTGAGCTTTTTTCACGAATTAGTAATGTTGTACAAAAACTTGTTCTACTAGTGTCTCATCTATTCTACGTTTAGTTAGTCTATGATGACATGAAAAAATTTAAATTCAAACCATAGATCTATAATTACTATGGATGCAGAATCACGTGACCTAACAGAAGATCGACTACTTGGATACATAAGAGAGAGAAAGACATATGCGATCTTATCGAAAAGAAAAGAGATGAAGCAAGTTGTGGGCAAACTTGTCAAAATCATATGGAAGATGTAAACAAATATTTATGTGACCACAGACATTGCTGTGCCCACAAGGAGTTGATGCTTTGAATATAATTCAACTGACATTGCCCATAGAACAAGTATGACATTGCCCACAATAGCTCCATCACATTCAACCAAGTGACCTCTCTTTCTCATGCGGTGTCCATTCTTATTAGGTCTATGATTCAAACGTAAAGTACGTGAATTTGACGTCACTTGAATGATTTTCTGTCGTTTGCAGTTGTTTCTATATTCAATCTTTCAAGAAGGTAGTAAATATTCTTATTTAAATATCAACTTCTAAGGATTCAGAATGACCTTATTGTTTAAGGACCGCTGACTGCTACTTGGTCCTGGATTTATATGTATATCACCATTCCGACAGTTCTGTTCATTATGCCCTCGTTGGTTCTGACGATCGGAAATCATCGGGATATCATCAGAGCAAACAAGCATAAAAATTATGGTAACCGAAGATAAAACCAAACGAGATCATTGAAAAACACGAAGCGTATCTTTGATCAAATGTCATGCCCATCGCTTAATTTGTTCCTCCATTCACATCTGTTGTATGATAATGGGTTGAATAATATTTCTATGAGAATGGGGTAGTGTTTTTATTTGGACCATCTTTTTCTATTCATCTTATCTAGAAATAAGATTGAGATATTCGTGTTGGTAGGGAAGAATAGAGGCATCCTCCCACACACATTATGTTTATCCTAATTCATGATTTATGGAGTATCGGATATAACTTCAATATTTCAATTTTGATTTTTATTGCACCAGTTTTTTAATCGCTCTTCCACTCTCAAAACAATTTTATTATGAATTTCCTGACACGAAGTCTGAGGCTTCTGAGCGCTTGTTCAAATTTGAATATCTTGACCAGGGGCATTGAGTTTGGTATTTTTAAACTCAATGCCAGGGGCCTATTGCACCAAATACTTTGCAACTTTTCACTTTCCACTTTTCAAATGAATTTCGTTGCACGAAACGCATTCATAATTGAAAAGTGCAATGTGGAAAGTCATGTGCAGAGTGAAAAACACTTCGCAGAATGTAAATATTGGGACAAATCTTGTGCAACATAATTAATTTTCAATTTGTCAGAGTGAAAACTGAAAAGTTGCAAAATATTTTTGTGCAATAGGCCCCTGCTTGTCTCATTCTGTTCATTTATAAAGGTTTCTATAGAAATATTGAACCTTATCTGGAAACTTTAACGTTTAAAAACAAAATTTGATATAATATTATAATGGCACTGAAATGAATAATAAACCTTTGCAAAAGATTTCAACAACAATTGAAGAGATTCCTTTTTATTGAAAAACATTTTTTTTATGTTTCGAAGTCACACTTAAAAAAATCAACGACAATTTAAAAGCAATGAGTATTATATAATTATATCCTATTGTATTCTGCACTTTTACTCAACATTTTGTTCCTATTGGAATTGCTTTTTTGTTTTCCTGGACGACGAAGAAATCAGCTGGGGGTACTAAATGACAACCCCTCAAAACCATAATGAAAATTTTAATAGTGGAAAATAACATCAAGCAAATGACCACCACGACCACGCTTACAGGACCATATCATTTTAATGAAATATTCCATAACCAAATCGCAAAGTGGTTGCCCTATGTCCTCGATAGCCTCACAAATTCCATCTTTGAGGCGCAGACTTTCTCTTTCATGTGGTCCCAAAGGAAAAAGTCGCAAGATGTCAAATCATAAGATCTTGGTGGCCAATTATGATCACCTTCGAGAGATAACACGGTCCGGGAACTTTCCGCAAAAGATCAATGGTTTCGTTGCTTGTGTGGCACGTAAGACTGTCTTGTTGAAAGTAAACATTGACCAGATCAATACAATCCAATTTCGGCCATAAAAAAATCATTAACCATTTCTCGATAGCGCAATCCATTCACCGTAACTGTTGCTCCAGCCTCATTTTCGAAAAGTAAATCCAATGGGGATAGAGAGGCTTTTCAACAATAACTATTGGATTTTCCGAGCCCCAGATGCGACACAATTTGCTTTTTGACGAAGCCACCGAGGTGGAAATAGGCCTCATTACTCAAGATGATTTTTCGATGGAATTCCGGATCATTTTCATGCATTTCAACGACCCAATCAGCAAAGACAAGACGTTGTTGATGATCGGCCGGCTAGAGTTCTTGTGTTAACTGAACTTTATAAGCCTTAAAAACGAAATCTTTATGCAAAATACAGTGAATGAATGGACAAACCTGGGTTTCTTCAACACTTTCGGCTACAGCAGCAATATTGTCGGCTGTTCTTGAGCGAAGTGCACGGGCTTTATTATTCACATCACTAACTTGTCCCAACAACTCGAATTTTTCCACAAATTTCTTATTGCGATCCGACAAGGTGCTTCACGACGACCCAAAAATGTTCGAGTTTTACGAAACGTCTCTGCCAAATTTTCTCCTTTTATAGTGAATTTTAATAATTTCAATGCGTTCTTGAAGGGTTTATCGTTCCAGTTTTAAAAATGGCGTAGTTTCTACTTTTCAAATGTCAAAAATGACAGCTTCAAACTTGACATCTACAGAAATAGTTGGCTATTCAAAATAACACCTCTTATTAGAAAACCCTTTTATAATCACCTCTATGCCACTAAAAACAGTCACATTAGAACTTTTCCTTGAAATTTCTTTAATATTTGAAAAAAAGTAGCTTTGAATCCTTGGAGGTCTTATCTCGAAGTAGTGGTCTTACAGAACCTCATATGTTCTAGATACTGCCAAAAACTCATAGTACTGGGTAATCATCATGATGTATAACCTCCAACCTTGGTTAAACGAAATGAACTTAACTGTAAGTTTGCAACAAAGATCTATCCGGATCACCAAACTGAACATAAAAAGCAAATTTCTGCTCAAAAATCTGAAATTACAGACAGTTCGATCTAATGATAGAATAAAAGCCTTTTCCCTTAATTGATTGAGTGTTTTCAATTTATTAACCTAATCCTTCCAATCGAGCCCGCCCCAAACCATGAATAGTAACAAGTTGGACAAGAAAAAAATAACCACGTCGTCATATTTGAAATATATTTCCTGGTCCTAATACGCGAAAGGCGTGGACAGACACGGTTCTTCTCCGAAGTACCTAGACGTAACATTTAACACGCATTTAGGCTGTGGAAGCATGCACCACACGGGCATGGTATTTCGTTTTACATGGAGGACTTCTTCATTCGTCATTTTAATGTATTCAAGGAATGATCCCGTCGTTTTTATACCATCGACGTGTGGTTGACGTTCTGGCAAGGCTTAGCTGAAAAAAATTGGTCGTTTTGAACCTTCCAGAGAGAATGAGCAATCCAGTTCATGTATTGATAATCTTATGTTCGTTAATTTTTCGGAAGTGAAGTTAGAAATTACGCCTGGGACCCCGACTTGTTAGATCATCGTGTACAATTTCTGTTATGCCTAATTGATGTACGAAAAGCTGAAAAGAGGACAAATTCAAGTTTGTGAGACATAGAATGGATAAATTATTGAACAGTTGAAATCGAAGGACTGGAGACTCCTTTATGATGATAACTCGAAGGTACGAATCTTTTCCTGAAACAAAAAGTTAAGATAAGAAGAAATTAATATTAATTAATTATTACAAAAATTCAAATGTTCGAAAAAAATAAAGTAATCACAAAATAAGGTTGATGCATCGCGTGAGTATCGAAGAATGAATCTAGTACCGGATTGTATATAAAGCCATCCGATACCTACTGAAAAAAGAGAAAAAAAACCATTAATAGTATTAATTAATTCAATTGATAAAATAAGAAACGGGAAAGAAGAACACAGTTGTCTCAAATGGGATACAGACGCTAATCGACGGGACAAAATTTGCAACTTATTCCCATCGATTACAACTGATAGAATTTGAAAACATCAGCAAGGTACAAACTTTATATATTCGAAGTTATAAAATAGGTTGCCTATTTGTCTAACACCAACAAAACGCTGAATCAACAAAACTTCAACGAAAAAGTTAAAGAACTGAATCGTTATGCCTATGCTAAAGAAAATTGTACCAATGCATTCATCAATTCTTTCACTAAAAAATCTTGGCAAGCTTCCTCCCTCCTCACTGATTTAAGGCCGATATATGACATGTTAGATATTTTTGAAACGAGTAAAAAAAGGTGAATTATTTTGAGTACCTAGAAAGTTGCAATAAATCAGGAAGGAAACCTCCCTGCAAAATTAGATTAAGCTACTGGATTCCCATCAAAAAGTGTATTTATAATGTTTTTATAACATTATAAATACACTTATTGTTTATAGAACAATCAGGTGATAATGACCAAAGGTGAAATTGCAAATATGTATGTTTTGGATTATAATACGAAAAAAAATAAGATAGAGGAATGCCTTTGAAGGCCTAATGAGATTCTCGAAAAAAGATAACCGCAATGTGCCATTATTTTTCTCATAGGATTAGAAAGTTGTGGTTCTCCGATCACCAATTCTGGTCACCCTGTACATGTATGGTTTGAATATCTCAGCTTACTTTGGCAATGGGTCATATACATACCAAGTCAAGTCGTTTTTGAGTATTGAGGTCTGAATTTGATTCCCTAAAATTATTTTTTGATTCGAGAATATTACATTTTGTTTATTTTCTTGTCAGATTGATACGCAATGTTGTCAATATTGCATAGAGTTTTCTGATAACTCGCCAGCTGGTCGGACGAGGCCGGGTACATTCGGCAACGTTAACTTTATTTTTCATTATGACAGCAAATACTGCCGACTTCAGATGAATACCCAACGCCTGCTATGCGCTCTAACTTTCGTGAACAGACTATATGTATAAATTATTAAAATCCCAATTCTATGTTTCTCTAGAATGATTAGTTTTTCCAAGGATTCAATTAGAAATCCATCAAAGTTTAAAATTCAGATGACACGATTGAATCAAACTCTTTGTGACGATTTCTGTTTTTTTTATAGTTGACAATAGCCGATTAACGTGTTTTGTTCACAAGAGCACACAAGTCGGAAGCTTCTGCACAATTTTTGGTTTAGGAAAACGATAATTTTAAGAATTGCATGATCTTTTTGGTAGGTCTGTAGAATATTCCTATTTGGCATCGACATTATCATTTCTCGTACTTAATTGTAATGTATTTCTACATTAGGTACACCCTGAACCGTCTAGGCACTAATTCAGAATACACAAGAATTTATCTGCAAAAATAGTACTGAAACTCTCACACGAAAACTAAGCAATTTTTTCAAACCACATCTCTAATTTCATTTGAAAGCCAGATACATCCGAATGCTCCTCTAAAAACGATTTTCAAACAGCATCCACTCTGTATATTCGGCTTGGTTTCGCCATCCCCCGTTCCGACATTACGAAAAACAAACTGTTCAACCGTCTTAACGATAATTCAAAGTTTTTCAGGAACTTTCGAAATGCAAAACCGAATTACTACTAGACTATTTCTACTTTAGAATATTTCAACTTGAAACTGACATTATCATTTCTCGCATATAATTAACAGTATGTCTACATTTTACTCTGATACCCCAATGTATAAATTCAGACTGCACAATAATTTATCCGCAAAAACAGTACCGAAACTCTCCCACGAAAACCAACCAATTTTTTCAAACCAAATCTCGAATTTCATGTGAAAACCAGATACATCCGAATGCTCCTCAAAAACGATTTTCACACAGAATCCACTCGGTATATTCGGCTTGGTTTCGCCATCCCCCGTTCCGACATGACCAAAAACGAACTGTTCAACCGTCTTCTATTGTTCGATGTCGTAGACCCTCCAGTGGTTCACGTGGGCCCTTCTGGGAGCGTGAGGGGGGTTGGAACGCTCGCCCGACATCGTGTGACGTTGCAGAGTCCTTACTCCAGCTCACCTCGTTTGATATCGGGAATAAATCGTGTTTTAATTCCCGGTCCCGAAACCTGAGAGTTGATTTCCAGCGTCTGTTTGACATAATAACATTGGCTCGAAGGGCCAAGTAATTGTGCGCAGTTGGAGGAAAGGGCTAGGCCAATATGTTCATTGAGTGGGACTTGAGATGGTTTTGGTGCGAAGAAAATAATCTGATTGATGGTGTTTGTTCACGATTTCGATCGAAAATCAGGCAATGTTTTCGATGAAGCTTTTATTGCTTTATTTGATGCTGGAAACGTTGATTGCAGTAACGGAAAGGATATGAACTGGATTTTTCGGGCTATTGTTTTTGGAGAAATAAAGTGCCGTCGTTTGAGAGCTGATACGAAAACTTTCGATTTTTCGAACGCTCTCGAACCACTTTATGCTTCTACTTCTCAGACTTTTTATTCGGCAGAACACAGAACAGAAAAACGCACTGATATATCTAAATCATGCTCTCAACATTTTTTCAGTTTTCGAACGTATTTTATTATTATTAGTACTGGAACCTGTTTCAAGAACGTTCAAAGATTCATATTATATTTAATCCAGTCGAATTGTGCTTTCAGCAGGGATGTTTTTGGGGGTTGCTAACAAAATTTCGTGAAGAAAAAACTTTGCATACAAAATGAAAGTACATAACATTTCCTGCAAATTGCACTACCACAGCTTGTTCTGCGTCAACCCGTTCTGGCTCAAACTTTAGTTGAAATTAAGGTATTTTCCAGGACTCAATAAATGAAAAAAATTGAATTATATAATTATGGTTCCGAGATGCAATCCTCTTGAAATTTTACATGAACATTCAGTATATCAGTCTCGATTCACAAAAATTTCACTCTAATCGGATATCTTGTTGTGTAAATATAAAGATTCTTCTTTTCAATATTCCAATTGAATTTTCTATGGTTCTGTTCACACTATGGTCACACAATTTTGCATATGCTTATTATGAGCAACTTGCATTTGGCCGCAACATTTCTTTTCGATTGGTTTCGTTTTGTTCCTCAATATCTCTGACAGAACGAAACCCATCGAAATGAAATGTTGCGTCCATATGCAAGATAGGCATAATAAGCTTCATTCAAAATTGTGTAACCTTAGTGTGAACAGAACCATAGAAAATTCGATTGGAATTTTGAAAAGAAGAATTTTTATATTCCCATTACAAGATATCCGTTTCGAGTGAATTTTTTTTGTGAATCAAGATTGATATACTGAATATTCATGCAAAATTTCAAGAGGATCGCATCATCGGAACCATAGAATTAATTTTTTTAATTTATTAAGTCATAGAAAATACCTCATTACAAACTATAATTTGAGCCAGAACAGGTTGTCGCAGAACAAGCCGTGGTAGTACAATTTGTAAGAAGTTTTATGTACTTTCATTTTGAATGGAAAGGTTTTTCACGAAAACTTGATAGTTTCCTAGAAATAAGCAAAATACTGACCAAGAATGTATATCAAAAGTAAGCACGTTTAATAAATACGTTCATAAAAAGTTCTCTTCTTAAAATGACCTCAACAATCGCCTTCTCCAAATAACTATTCATTCAAACGAAACCAATTTTTATTTTGACATGTCAGAAGTCGAAATTGCTTATTCAAATTCAGAATTTTCCTATACCTAAATATTGATTATGTCATGGCTTCATAGATCAGTGAAGTGACCTCACGGAAGGAATGCTAATGTCCCTTTCCAAAGACAATTTCAAATCATGACCTTTTTCACTGTCAAAAAAACTTCTTACCAATTACATAAATCCAAAGACACCTGTATTATCTCTTTCATGAACAAATCATTCATCTTAACCAATGTTTACATTTCAATACACCAACCAAATCCCTAACAAAGTGAACAGAAATCGATCCATCATATCTCTTTTTTTCATCATCTGTATAAGAAATACTGTCGTACATTCCACCAGTAGTACTTTTCAGGTCTACCGCAAAAGGGAGTCGTGATTTTCGCACACTGGCCGTCGCTCAACAGCTAGAGGGGTGCAATCTTAGATTATTTACACCAAGATAGAGCATAGTGAGAGAGAAAACGTGGCCGAAATAAGATAGCAATATGTTTATTATTTTCGTCAAAATCAAAACACATTCCCGCAGCTCCCTATTGGTGGCTTTCTACCACGTGACCTGGACGTGCGAATGAATTTCATTATGGCCGCCTTCTTTGACAGCTGATGCTTAGGTGCAACAAGTTCAAACTCATCGTTTTGAGTTAACCAAGTGATTTTTGTAGTGAAAACGAGGTTGGACAATAATTATTTGCTGTATTAAGCTGAAAAATGGTTAATTCCTGTGTGATATGTAAAAAAAGCACCAGTAAAGACTGCGGGCGATCCATACATCGGTAAGTAAACACAACAAATAATAATTTACCATAGGCGTAGCTAGGAATACCTAGCTCTCAATATAAGCATATTGTAAACTTATTTTAAAAGCATTTTCTTTTAATAGAATGCCTAGTGATAATGCCAGACGGAAATTATGGATGGATCAATTAAATTTGGGAAATACAAAATTAGCGAAGGAGGTATATGTTTGTTCTGACCATTTTTCTGATGAAGACTTCCTATATAAATCAGCAAAAAGATTTTTGAAAACTGAAGCTATTCCGTCCAGGATTTCGTCATCGATTCATTGGTAAGTCTATTGAATATTATTAGGGTGTTTTATTCAAATTTGATTTGGATAATATGAACATCTAAATATAATATTCTAATTTCAGTTCCAGTAGCACATCTCCAGATGAAAGGCCTGTGACTCCAGAACCATTAGATACTAATAAGCTAGGTAGTGTCAGGGAATCCTCAAAACTGAGTAATTCTGAACTATCCAGAACTTAACAGCTAGTGATTTGTCTGCTACACTGACTACTTCAGATTTATCTGCTACATTGACTGCTTCAGATTTATCTGATACATTAACCGCTTCAGATTTATCTGCTTTTTTGACCGATACAGAATCCTCTGGTGCTTTGACAGTTTCAGAATTGTCCGGTACTATGACAGCTTCAGAATCGTCAAGCAACTTGGTATCCTCGGAAGTATTAACAGTAGCACATCCAACTACGTAAGTTTTACTTAATTTTATATTTATAATATTGCAAAATATATTCTGGTTCATTATATAAAACCTTCTTATTTCAGTTCTGAAGCTAAAAGTTCTGTACCAAGACCAAGAAAAAGAAAATGTTTTGTTGGTGATGTAAGGGATGAAGATTTCAGGACACCAAAACAAGGAAAATTTGCCTTCTCCCTTGCTAAACGAAAAATTGCAGAACAGAAAAAGAAACTGAAAGCATTGAGGATGAAGAACAGAAGACTGCAACAGAAAATTTCAGATATTTCAGGACTACTGAATAATTTGAGGGAAATGAACCTTATATCCGATAATGCTCAAGATTATATAGAGGTAAGTAAGATTCAGCTTTGCATATATTTGTGGAATGTAATTATTTTCAATATTTCAGGCATCGTTACCAGGTCCTAGTAGAGATATGGTAAATAGACTCATAAGGGGATCAAAAAATCAGAAATTTACACCTTCTCTACGAGCATTTGCCCTATCATTACATTTTTACTCGCCTAGGGCCTATAATTATGTTAGGGAAAAATTCAATAATTCACTTCCACACCCAAAGACTATTTCTAAGTGGTATCAGACCATCGATGGAACTCCTGGCTTCACAACTGAAGCCCTCAGTGCATTGAAGAACAAAGTGCAGCAGTCTGCGGGAGAACAAATTTATTGCAATCTGGTGATTGACGAGATGGCCATTAGAAAAAAAATCGAATTTATTGCTGGTAAATTTTATGGATCAATAAGTTTTGGAGAAAAACCTGAAGTGGATACTTTACCAGAAGCTAAGGAAGCACTTGTGTTTTTAGTTACCTGCATCAATGGTCACTGGAAAATTCCAGTAGGCTATTTTTTGATAGATGGATTATCAAGCAGAGAAAGAGCCAATTTGGTAATTAACTGTCTGGAGTTTTTGAATGAAGTAAATTTGAGAATAACTTCTGTTACTTTTGATGGAGCAGCTTCGAATTTGAATATGGCGAGTCATTTGGGTGCTGATTTTTCGAATCCTCAATCATTGAAGACTCACTTTGAACATCCAGTCACCAAAGAGAAGGTATTAATTTTTCTTGACCCTTGTCACATGCTCAAACTCTTGAGAATTGTTTAGGAGACAGTAAGATTTTGAAAACAAAAAATGATAAATTAATCAAATGGACCTATCTTGAAGAACTTGTGAATCTCCAAGACACAGAAGGATTGAATGCAGCAACGAAGATAAGAAAACGTCATTTACATTTTGTGAAAGAAAAAATGAGAGTGAAGATTGCTGCGCAGACATTCAGCAGGAGTGTGTCGGATGCTCTTAAATTCCTTGAGTTTGATTTGAAATTGACAAATTTTAAAGGTGCTGAAGAGACTGCAAATTTCTGTCTCTTAGTTAATGATTTATTTGACATCTTGAACTCAAGAAATAAATTCTCTCCATATACATATAAGAGGGCATTATCTTTCGAAAACATTGATTTATACGTGGAAAGGTTTTCTGAAGCAAAAGAATACTTCATGGAACTGACTTTGAATGGAACACCAGTATTATCTTCAAGAAGGAAAACAGGGTTTCTAGGGTTTTTAATATGTATGGAGAGTCTTGAGGAAATATTTAGAATGTATGTGGTGTCAAAAAAATTAGACTTTTTATTGACCTATAAGTTCTCTCAAGACCATCTGGAGGTATTTTTTGGTGCTATCAGGAGTCTGAATGGATACAACAACAATCCCACAGCCAGACAATTTCAGTCAGCATATAAAAAGTTGTTGATAGCAAGGGAAGTGAGAGGTGCTGATTCTGGAAATGTTGTTAATTTGGACAATACATCAATTCTTCATGTTTCGTCATATAAAAAAATAACAATAAATGATCATAAGGAGGACTTGGAGGAGACTGAAGAGTATAAAAATTTGTGTGCAGCGTTAAATGATCATGATTACTTTGGCTCTTCAGGATGGCAATTATCTTCATATATACAGGATGTTTTAATTTATATAGCAGGATTCGTTGTCAAGTCATTGAAAAAATGTATCACTTGCTCAAAATGTCTTGATATGTTGGAGACTTGTGAAACATATTCATTTCTACAGAAAAGAAAAACGTATGGCAATTTATTCAAGGCATCCAAATTTGTCATTAAGATATGCACACAAGCAGAAAAAAACAATAAGATATATGATTTCTAACAACCCTAATATTTTGAGTACAAAGTCTGAAAATTTAATCAATAAGTTGATTCATAATTGTATTGTCTGTTTACCAGATGATGTTTTGAATGCATTTGGCAATCATGTATTTGATGAAGGGTTTCTAGAAAGTCATGAATTGCCTTTGATAAAACTGATATTGAAAAGATATTTCACTATAAGAATTCACCACGAGACAAGAAAAATGAGCGATCAAGTGGTGAATCGAGTAAGAAGCATGCTCACACATCTGATTTTGTATCAGAATCAATAAGTTTTTTTTTATCTTTACAATTGTTAGTTTTTAAGTTTTAGGGTGATCAGGGTGTATAAAACACTCTTTTTTGATTGTGTACTTTTCGATCCTGTTTGGATTCAATTACCAAGGACTATAGCAGTAGTAGATATGGATTCTTAGTTATTTTATTATAAACATTTCTGAAGAATCGATTATCAGTATATTTAGTTACCTATCGTATTTCTTCAAATCATTATTGTAAAAATCATTTATTTTATGTTACATGTTATTTTTTATGGAAGTTATTAATACATCCTTGCTTGATAATCAATCCTGATTATGCAGGCTTTCAAGTTTCAATTGCTATTCCACTATAAATACTGATTCCCCGTCCATTCCATTGCAAAACTCACAAAATTCCAATCATCTATCTTATATAGTGGAACAAAACTATACATTCATAATATCATTTGCTCTCAAAGGTGCAGGTAATGGATGGACAAGGTTTCAGTAAGTAAGTAAGGCCTATTACAGCATTAATGAGAACTGATATGATTATACTTCACACTTGATGTAAAACTGACCTATCTAATACATTTTCATGTCGAACTGGATCAATAAATTTATTGTTATTTTTGTTATTCAATTTAACATAGTATTCAGGTGTAATACCCTTAAATTTCAAACCTTTGCAGTCAAATGAGCTCCATTTGTAATAACATGGTGGTCCCCAATAAAAATCTGGACTCACTCAGAACAAGATATCAAGCTGTGTTAAAATCCAAATTTAGATACAGCATCATCTTGTATGGTAATAACCTACCATGCAGCCTTATTGAAAAGTGACCTGAATAGATGTATTCGATATAATAGGATTGTTAATAAATCATTGATAATGATATAACATTCAATTGTATAGGTATTTGTAATTATTAAAACCAGAACAACAATATTTGAATATCATATTTGCTATTTCAAATCTCTTTTCATATTGAATTTTTTTCGAATCGAAAATATGCCCGCACTATAAAAATTCTGCGTATAACAATGATTTAGAATAAGATGAAAACATCGGGAAGGTTAACAAAATTCATAAAAATAATGACATTAATTATGCATCCAATGAAATAATAATTAAAGATTCGATAACCTTTGAAGGATTTATTTCTATTCTTAACAAATTTTTAGATCCACGCCACTGACTTCTATTTACGACAACACACTTTGTTTGTAAACAAACAGTGTTTATTATGGGAACAAAACATTCAGTTCATCTAGTAAGGGATTGCTCCATCTTGTTGTAAATAATCTAA
>CM024241.1:85517675-85546023 GCA_013421045.1 Propylea japonica
TCCAGAAAAAATTTTTCCTGAGAAATTTTTTGAAAATTTTTTTCCTGGTATTAACATTTTTTCCCGGAAGATGTATCGGACGTTCTGGTCCAATCTCGTGGCGGCCCGTTCACCGGACTGAATCCATTGGACTTTTACTGGGAAGCAGTTTAAGAAAAAGTGTATTCAAAGGCAATCGAAAATAAATTTGAAACTACGGCAGCTACAGTTTAACAAGAATTATACCATTTTGGAATCCTTACTTAATGCGCCAACTTTTGACAAAACTTGCCAAACTTGCGTAGTACATTTTTTTTTCAATACAGTCAGTTGAAACTAGGCAATTGTTTATTTTGAATTTTTTTCTGAGAGGCAAGCCCTATTTTCATGAAACCTAGAGCAGCTGGTATCCAAATTTTGATTACAGTTCAGACAAGCTTTATTCAAGGTTACACAGCAAAAAAAGTTGGAAAAATGGAAAAAGTGATATTTGTGGCAACAGGAGCGAAAAGACTGTCACAGGGTGTGGAATTGGCGTGTTTTTTTAATGCCCATTATTTTGAAATCATGCAACTTGGATTTTTTTTATATTTTTCTGATAACCAGCATTACTTGCCTTTTCACCGGTTCCGGGTTGACGTCGAGTTTTGGGACACCCTGTATACAATATCTAACTGGATTATCTTACCTGGAACCTCAATATCGTCAGGATTCTCTATCATTAGAGGATTTTGAGAAAAATATAATTTCTGGCCACTACCACGAGGGTCTGGAATTAAATACGTTGTCGCGTCTCTCTAATACTCCCCTGAATTTTTTCTCTACTCAAAAAACTACCAATCTGGTCGGTTTTGAATTCAGTGTATGGGTGTGTAATATGTTATTTACTATTGACTGCAACATTTTCTGAAAATCGTATAATTAAACAATGTAGAAAAGTATTTAAAAGTAAAACAATATGCCTATAATTTCGAAGCTAAAATTGGTACTGGATATATCAGAGTAGGAATATGATGCTTGAATTCCAGCGAATTTACGTCAGAATTATATATTAGAAGATTAAGAAGAGGTATTAGTCACAAATTTCAGATTACAGCTTATGCATAGTGCAGTTAGCTAATAAAAAGAATTCGAGTAAGCCTTGAAATGAAGTCAAAAGCTCCTGCGGAATTGTTATTTGGTGGAAGAACGATAGTTCTTCATTATTTGCATATACTTATTTGTTAAAATCTTGAACCTTGCTCGAAAAGTTTAAGTTTTAGGTTGTTGACTACGTCCGATCGAAAACACCCTACTTTCCGAACCACAAATTACTTAACGCCTACACAAGTAGCATTTGAGTTGCCTCTCAACTTTAAAAAAACACATCTATAAAGGTAAGTTATAAGATTGGAAGTTGAATCATATAAATGGTATTTGAAATATCCTAAATAAAATGAACAGAGGTTATACGCAGTTTCAGGATACGCTTATATCTTGCAGTACAATCTTCTGTGCTTCTTCGAAAATATTCTGAAATAGTCCTGAATAATAAACGTCGTATAGAATTGGGAAATTGATGCAAACAATTCAAATCAAATGATAGTAATATCATCAAGAACAAACCATGAACGTTGCTCGGTCTCGTGAAGCATTCATACAGAATAAAGAGCCGAATTGAATAGAATTTGTGCGCCGTAATTACGTGAAGGATAATGAATCATCATCACTGAACATCGTACCTATGCCTATCATACACGACAGGCTTCCTACCCAATCATGCATTACAGTCGACCTTTCATCATTAAAAGAAGTACAAAGCATCCTAACTTTCCTCGTAAAATAATACACATTCTCTCAACCCAGAGGGGAAAATACAATATAAAAGAGTCGAGTATACCATGCGATGTTCATATTCGCCTTGATAACTTCCTAGATTAAAACTAGGTCGTTTTTTTCACTTTTGTGTAGCATGATTACACGCAAGTCACATTTGTGTTGTACCGACTTCGAATGAAAAGAGTCGATATGCCTTTTGAGGTAAATTATTAGATTGGAAGCTGATCACCAGAATGGCATTTGAAGAGTTTTGAATCTAAACGAACATTAGTAATTTGCGGAAAAAGCTTCTGAAAATGATAGGAAATATAGTGCTGAAAAGACAATATGAAACAGCATTCAATACTCATATTACTATCAGGGCTAATCTTACTGAAGGGAAACGTGAATAATAAAAAAAGGAAGCAAAAATTGCATATATGAAGTACCTTGTGAGTGTTGTGAAGACTATATTAGAGAATCTAAACGTCCATTTAATGACCGAATAAGGAACATTATGAGCTTGCTGAATAGGGAGATACTGACAAGTCAAAGCTACACTCACCGGCAAAATAATCGATCCACTCAAAAATCGATTTATTTGTTATTCATAAATATTATTTCAAGTCAGATTCGATTGAATATTTTTTTCAATGGTAGGTAAGTTCATCTTGAATCAATCACCAGTTTTGAATTTCGAGGAAACTCGGCGTACGTCATTTTATACAGGGTGACACAAAATCAAAGTTTTTACCCTAACTTTAGAACCACCCCTGGTTGTGTTACGGTTGTTTCACCTTGTGTTTATTTATTTCATATAAAGACACATCTTTTCTTGATAATTTAGTTCTTCATTTAGAACATTAGCTCAATTTTGTTGAAGATAACTCCTGAAAATTTGCAGTAGCTCAGTGATGCTTTAATTGATTCACAACCTTATTAATGAGGACATGCCCAGATGAATTTTACCTGTTATCCGTGTCTGGGAACATAACACGTTATCTTTTTGACTTAGTTTTCAGTTTATTTTCATTATGTCAGAATTTTAGGTTGAATTTGTTGAAGTACTGTTGTAGGCTCAGCGAAATTCAATGTTTTACTGAAAACCCTGTCTCTTCAACAAAAAATGGGCTATGGTTATGTATTAAGGATGAGATTATCAAGAGAAGATGTGTCTTGATTATGAAATATGGAACTACACGGTGGAACAACTGGAACACATCGGGGGTGGTTCTAAAGTTAGGTTAAAAACAGATTTTGTTTCACCCTGCATAAAAAGACGTATGCCAAGTTCTCTGGAACTTCAAAATTGGTGATCAATCAAGGATGAACATACCTACAATTGGAAAAAAATTCAATCGAACTCAAAATAACATATTGATAAATGAACAACCTTCATCGATTTTTCGAGTGGATCGATTATTTTGCCGTCGAGAGTAGTAGAACATGCTTCGAATGAGGACCATAGGATGAAATTTCAATAATATCATAAGAAGGAAAAGTGAAAAAGAGAAAAACTGAAACGTAGAAAATTGAAGGAAGCTGCTTTCATGTCCATAAACATCTGAGCTCAAATATTAAAATCCAGCTTAAAAAAGATCGAATGAATTATTTCGAGGTCACCGATGGTTGCTGTCAAAATGATTTAAAATTTCAAAGAGTGACGAAAGTTGCCTTTCTGACAGTTAAAATCCTAAAGTGTTTTTACTGAAGGCGGCTGGCGAATGCTGGCCGAAACTTTGAAAATAATAAGCAGATGTAATGTAATTATATGTTCAATGAAGGTTCCATCATATAGAATTTCATGTCAACACTTAAAAACGTCGTTCGGATTCGTACTGCATCATACGTACAGAACACAGATCCAAATTTGAATAGAAATAATGTGACCGTAATTACATGAAGGATAATGAATCATCATCATTGAACATCGTATACCTACCATACCCATCATGCATTACAGTCGACTTTTATCATTAAAAAGAAGCACAAAGCATCCTAACTTTCCATCGTAAAATAATACACATTCTCTCCAACCCAGAGGGGAAAATTACAATATAAAGAGTCGAGTATACCATGCGATGTTCATATTCGCCTTGATAACTTCCCTAGATAAAACTCGGTCGCTTTTAGTTCCAGCACATAACTTTAATTCGCAGACCCACATCGTTCTTGTAATAATAAAATACGAGTATAGTAACCACATTCTCTTAAAATATGTAACAGCTGCAGTATGACGATGTTGTTGCCAGAGCGATAAACTCAGCAGTTATGAATGAGTTCCAGCGAGAAATAGGGCTGTTGTTTTGTTTCTGTGCTCCCATTTTGAGCAAGCGAAAATTATTATGGTCTACAAAGTCTCGTTAGTTGTGGGGGCAAGCAGGCTGGGAAAATGGTTTTTAGTTGGGGAATTTACGGATCGTAGGTTTAATATCGGCTAGGATTTTAAAATTGCATAATTGCGATTTGATGGAATTATCCGGAAGTAGGTATGCACTATGCACTTATTCTAGCCGATTTTTCACAGGAAAAATTTTTAAATGAGGATATTTTTCGTTTTAAAAATTTTACCTGCTATAATAATGAAAATCTTCATTTGAAAATGTAATAATACATTCTTTCGGCATTCCGGAAATATCATATAAACTCTGTTCATTAGAATTTGAAACTCTTCGGATGCCAATCATGTGATCCAGCTCCCAAACTAATAACTTACCTTAAAGGATTCATTCGAAGTTGAGGCAACACATATGACTATTGTGTGATCATGCTACAAAAGGAAAAAATATTCGAAACCGTAACAGAGCCAAAGATTATACAGGGTGTCCCGGGAAGAATGCGACAAATGGATACCATGAATCAAGAACATCAAGGAAGACTCGCAACAAGAGGTTTTAATCGTTTGAGGGCCTTCGTTTGGAAAATACAGGTTCATCTTATGATTAAAATTTAAAAGTTCAATTACTTCCAAACTGTTCGACCGAATAATTTCAAATTTGAAAGTTTTGTCACCCCTTACGATTGTCATCTTTCAATATCTCATAAATTGAATGAATCCGATCCGGACTAGAAAAATTTCGGATTTTTTCTATTTTAATGAATATTGGAACACCCTTTACGTGAACATTATGTTTTGTTTCATTTTCGTAACCACAATATCAATTAATAAGAAAAATTCAAAATCTCTGCTTGCTGCAGTCTTAGCGGGTTATCAAAAAATGATCAAAAAACATTACTTAATGAGTGAAATTTCAGTTCAATAACTCTCAAACTATTCGACAGAATGATTTCAAATTTGGAAGACATATTTCAATATTTCTGAAGTTGAATGAATCGGATCCGGAATGAAAAAATTTAGAAGTTCTCCATTTTTGTTAATATTGGATCACCCTGTTAGTGAACATTATGTTTTTTCATTTTCGTAACCACAAAGAATCAATAAATGAGGAAAATTTTGAACCTCTGCTTGGCACTGTCATGCAGGGTGATCAAGAAACATTAGCTCATGAGTAAAATTTCATCGTTCGATAAATCTTGATCTTATGAGAGAAATTATTTAAAATTTTTCAGTTTCGAAATGTAGTTTTGCTACCACATGTAAGCTCATAATAAGCGTCTTGCAAAATTTTGTGACCACAGTGTTAACAGAAGCATAGAAAATTCAATTGAAATATTGAGCAGAAGAACCTTTAAATTTCCATAACAGCTATCCGATTCGAGTAAAATTCATTTTGTGAATAAAGATTGATATTCTTAATGTTTAAACTTCAAAAGGATCGCTCCATCAGAAGATTATAATAGAAAATTCAATCGGAATATTGAAATAAGAATCTGTATATATCCATATAACGAGATATCGAATAGGATGTGGATTCATTGTGATGTGAACGGATATTGATATACTGAATTTAGAGAGGAACGCATCATCAGAACTATTTAATTTAATTTTTTTTAATATTTGATTTTTTTTACATATTTTATATCAATTATTTACCGAATATAATTCCGATTATGCTCAAATTTTGCATTCATATTCTTAGCATGACTCTCAAGTCCTATATAAAATTTTGAGGAAATAGCGTTATTGCCCAACCAATGAACGAGCGCTCCAAAGCACCTGGTCAGGGCTTCATTAAATTTAAAAAAAATCAAATCTTCTATTCGCCAGGTCAGATTGAAATTTGAACAGAAAATTTTAGAATATAACCAATTGCACCCAGGAAATTCAAATTCGCATGATCCCTTCCTTTAATAATTGAAAAGACACACAAAATATTCCTACTTCACAGCGGGGCTTTTCCACAATTTTCATTTTCAATGTGAAAGGGGTATACAGACGACTTCCATTTCACCGACTAAACCATTGCATATTTTTTTGTAATTAACAAGCACGTTGCCGTCATCGGAAGGGGATAGAGATTATGACAAAGCACGTGGTGGAACTAATAGCGACAGAGGTTTCAACGCAGGGAAAAGTTATCAGGCGTGCTGATGAGATTATGAGATTAGGAAACATTTGCGGTTTCTCTTTTTTCCGACAACCAGTTTATAGTCCTCACAGACGGGCGGTAATTAGACCCAAATCCGCTCCAGATACGCCATATCTGTGTGTTGTTTGGTTTTCTCCGTTAATCTGGCCATCCAGTCATAAATTTCAAAGTGTTTCTTTCTTCATAACGTAACCGACATCCGGTCCCAAATTGAAACGGTGTGGTATTTTTCCTTTAAAACCCAGTTGACGAGTGTAATTCCGGTTGAATATTTCGTATGGAAATATTGATATTACGGATTCATTTGAAAGTTATGAATACCTATCGTAGGTTAAATTCGGTATTGAAGAAAATACAGGATGTTTCCTAATTGAATGTCAATATTTGGGGTGATTTTTCATTTGATTTTGAGAAAAAAGATATGTCCTAAAGGTCTTAACTTTTGATTTACTGGGTGGTAAAGTTTTCAAAAAAAAGCATTTTTTAAATTTCTACATTACCAGTTCAGATAATTTGATAAAATTTGTAATACCTACATGTTCTATGAATCAAGAGGCATTTTTTAATTTATGACTTCTTCTAATCCTCCAGTGGCGTTCGTACGTGATTTGGCCACAGCGTACTAACATAGGTTTCTTACTTACATACATAATGTACTTTATTTCAAAGCAAAGAAACGGTTTTTTTTAAGCGAAAACCATGCATCGGATTGATAAACTCAAGAAATCAACTTTGTGGGAAATGATTGGGAATTTCAAATATATAATTTTTATTTCAGGAAAAATCTGTGGCCTCTTAAATGTCTGCCAAAATAGCAGGTCAAATAACGAACGAACGCCACTGTGGGAAAAAGAGTGATACATTAAAAATGCCTCTTGATCCATAGTACATGTATGACAAATTCCGTTGAAATATCTGGGGTTGTATTGTAAATATTAATGAAAAATTTTTATTGTTGAAAACTTTAATACCTGTAACTCAAAATGTAAGCCGACTTAAAATGGGTCCAAAAATCGCTCCCAAATATCGACATTCAATCAGGAAACACCCTGTATAGATAAACATTTTTATTTCAAATTATATCCGATACAGAAAACATAGAATGAAATAGTGTCCTGAATTTTTACAAAAAAAAACAATAATTTACACCTGAATAGTCTTCTAAACAATATGGCAAGTATCACTAAAAATTTCTTGGTTTTTAACTTTGAACTCTTATTGATTACTGATAATTTTGAGATATTAAGGTATTTCATCGAAGATCCTAAAACACAAAAAGTGGATTTTTTTCAGAAAGAGACAATCGATAATTTGAATATTAATATTGCTATCTCACACGCTGCTCGATCATATTGAAATGAATATGCGGTCATCATTCAACAAAACGTGAGAAATACTAATTTGAAACGCATTATTACTGAAAGAGTATTTATTTATTATTGACTTCGTTATATTCCACCTCTCACACGATCGACCACTTTCGAAACTTTTTTGAAAAGTTTGTCATTTTTGTTACAGTTCTCAGCAAATAATCATAACTATGATTTTTTATTTTCCAGTTGCCAAATAATTCATTCGATCTTTTTGAGCGCTCGTTCTACGAGTTTCGAATTTTGAGCAGAAAATGGTCTCAAACGATAGGGTTAGACTCCCTGATGACGAATTCGTGGCAAATCAAATTCAATTCTTTCCGTGGGGACGTCCGTCCGGGTCGTTATCACAATAACTTTCGAAGGAGTTGTCCTAGAGACTTGAAATTTTCAGGGTGAGTTCCCAAATGCCCAAATGCTGGTTCGTTAACCAGCCAAATCGTCAGCTAATCAAAGTATTGGTTCCTCAATATCTCAGAAAATAAGAAATCAAATCGGAATGAAATATTACGGCCACATGCAAGTTGCTAAAAACAAGCCTCATGCAAAATTTTGTGGCCATAGTGAGAACAGAACCATAGAAAATTGAATTGGAATATTGAAAAGAAACTTCATATTTCCATGAAAAGATATCCGTTTCGAGTGAATTTTATTTTGTGAATGAGAATCAATATCCGAATGTTCATCTAAAATTTCGTGGCCATATTTTCAACAGAATCATAGAAAATTCAATTGGAATATTGAAAAGAAAAATCTTTTTATTTCCGTAAAAGGATATTTAATTCGAGTGAATTTTATTTTGTGAATAAAGATTGATATACTGAATCCTCATTCAAAATTTTGTGGCTATAGTGTAAACAGAACCATAGAAAATTCAATTGTAATATTGAAAAAAAGAATCTTTTTATTTCCATAACAGGATATCCAATTCAATTGAATTGTTTTTTGTGAATGAAGAGTGAAGACTGTTACACTAAATCTTCATGCAGAATTTCAAGGGGATCGCATCATCAAAAATATATCTTTGTGTTGTTTGGTTTTCTCCGTTAATCTGGCCATCCAGTCATAAATTTCAAAGTGTTTCTTTCTTCAAACATAACCGACATCCGGTCCCAAATTGAAATGTCGTGTTACTAACGATGTGCATTTTTCCTCAAAAACCGAAATGTTTAAATCCGGCCGAATATTTTCGGATGGAAATGTTGATATTTCGGATTCACTTAATAATTATAAATAACGTGGGAGAATTCGATACTCAAAGCGAACATCAGTAGCACAAGGCGAAAAGCACGAAATTGAAACTAATTGATACCGAATAAGTTATTATTATTACCGAATTGAGCATAAACATTTTGCCCTAAAACCCAGTTGACGAGTGTTTAATTCCGGTCGATTATTTTCGTTTGGATATATTGATATTACTGATTCATTTGAAAATTATAAATATCGTGGGTAAATTCGATACTCAAGAATATATAGATGAAGATCTTTATTTCAAATTATATTCCGATACAGGAAACGTAAAATGAAATAGTGTCCTAAATTTTACAAGAAAAAAAGCAATCAATTAGCACCTGAATAGTCTTCTAAACAATATGAATCACTAAAAACTTCTTGGTTTTATTTTAACTTCGAAGTGTTATTGATTACTGATAAATTTTTAAATATCAAGGTAATTTAACGAAGATCTTAGCACACATATAGGATGGATTTTTTAGAAAGAGACAATCGATAATATGGAATATTATTATTATTAGCTCGTCTACTTAAACGAGTGTTATTTCGTTTTGCCCAAATGTCGGTAATTTTCGAATTTTGAGACGAAAATGGTCTCAAACGATAGGGTAAGACTCCCTAGGGACGAATTCGTGATCAAATTCAATTCTGTCCGTGGGGCCGTCCGGCCGGTCGTTAGCAAAATAACTTTCAAAGGGATTGTTCTAGAGACTTGAAAATTTCAAGATGAGTTCGGGTCCCAAATGTCTCGGTTAAGTTCGATAACCAGCCAAATAGAACAGGATGTTTCATTAAATATGTCCAATCAAAATTTATGTTCCTCAATATCTCAGAAAATAAGAAACCAATCGGGTTGAAATATTACGAACAAAAGCAAGAAGCTGAAAACAAGCTTCATGCTAAATTTTGTTGCCATAATGTGAAGAGAACCATAGAATATTCAAATGGAATATTCGAAAAAACTTCATATTTCCGTTAAAAGATATCTGATTGGAGATCGATATTCTGAATGTTCATCCAAAGTTTCGCGGCCAAAGTTTCGACAAAACCATAGGTAATTGATATACTGAATCTTTATACAGAATTTTGTGGCCACACCTATGTTAACAGAACCGGAGATAATTCAATTGGAATATTGAAAGAAAAATCCTTATATTTCCATAACAGAATATCCGATTCGAGTAAAATTTATTTTGAGAATGAAAACAACTCGCATCATGGGAACCATAGAATTAAATTTTTGTAATTATTTATTCTTTACATGATTCATTTTTTGAATAATTTTCGGAATATAATTTTTATTGTACTGATATTCTACACTCATATATATGATATCAATCTCAATATCCATATAAAAAGTCTTATTGCTCCACCAAAGAACACAAGCTCCTGCTCAGGGCTTTTCTTATATTTTTTAAGCTTGTTCTTATTAATACTTCATATATGCAATTTTTGGCGAGTTCATTTTCAGTATCAGATTTCGCTCAAATCACATTTGCGGTTTTTCTTTTTTCCGACAACCAGTTTATAGTCCTCACAGACGAGCGGTAATAAGACCTTTATCCGTTCCAGATACGCCATATCTGTGTGGTTTTCTTCTTTGAAATGGCTATCCAGTCATAAATTTCAAAGTGTTTTTTTTCTTCATACACGACATCCGGTCCCGAATTGAAACGTCGTGTTACTAACGATGTGCTATTTTTCCTCAAAACCCAGTGTTTAATTCCGGAATATTTCTGATAGAAATATTGAAATTTCCGGTTCCCTAAATAATTATAAATAACGTGGAATAATTCGATACTCAAAGCGGACATCGGTAAACACCAGGCGAAAAGCACGAAATTGAAACTAATTAATATTGAATAAGTTATTATTATTACCGACTTGAGCACATAACCGAAAAGGGTGAGATTTCTCACACCTCGCTTACGATCAACTATCATACTCCCTGCTAGGGGCAGCGGTAACATTCACGCAACTCATATAGCAATTATCAGGGGGATTGAGCTCTGAAGTCTGAAGTGTTCGTTCATCTCCTGGGTCCTCGATCGTCCGGTCTAGCAATATTTCAATTGGTTGTTCGTGGCGTCCATCATGACCATAGATATAGGATAGTATAGAATTGCTATCATTACTACCACCTTAACAACAAATTTGACAATTTTTTGGAGGAATTGTGATTCTTCTTCTAGTTAAATTGTGTTTTTTTCTGCTAAATAATATGAATAAAATGGTTTCATGTGCTGTAAGGCTTTCTTCAAGCAGAGAAGAGACAGATAAGAGAATTAGAGGGATGAGTACTGAACAGATCCGCACCTGAAATTTTTGCGAGTCTGTGTCTTGGTAATCTGATTTCTTTCAATATGTATATGTGTATATTATCGCCTGAAGAAAAATTGTTCACTTGATATTCAATTGACCTTATTTGAACAGGTTTCCTAAAAACCCAACTCGTCGTATCATCTTTATGAAATTTGTGAACAGAAAAAACTGGCAACTTAATTCAACCCTGAACTTTCCGTCATATTGGTTCCCGAGTCAGCCCTGTCCAGTGGTACTATTTTTTTCAACTCACTTGTATGTCATAGCCTCTCCTCTTTATTATATCCCGATGATCATGACCTACGAATTTCCTTACCGTTCTAGCACCACTCAGTAGTACCTACCCCTTTTGCTCTACTTTACGAAGGTTTGAATACACATCTAGCTTTTCGAGGATGGATTGATTATTCGAGAGCCTTAGGATAAATCCTTTGGTTGATAATAGAACTGGTTCTGGTGCACATTTCCTACTGCCTTTTGATCTGAAGTTTTAGATCCTAATATTATAATATTTTCTCGGCCTATTTCTGACGTAGATTGATGTTGTTTGGGATCAGCAAAATAAACCATTAGATCGCAAAGTACAGATACCCTTTTGATTGAATCTTGTTGTTTTGGGATGGTTACGTCTACTGGAATTGTTCTCTTCTCCCCCTTCCTGACTAGAATTATGTCTGACTTGTTGTAAACCTCCGATCAGTTCGTTAGTTCTGTGCGATCGTTTTTCAGTTTTGGTTCAGGTTGATACTCAAATCAAGGAGTTTTCTCCGATTGTAGGATTTTCAGTTGGATGGCGAGCTCTTGATGAAGTATTAATTAATTCATACTGACAACTCTTATATTCGTTTTCAACAAACATTTGGCAGCATGTTGGATTCTCTCTGAATTTCGGCACTCGTAGAAGCATTTATTGTCGTTGAGGCTTCTGACCTCCATGGTATATCTAGGTTTTTCTGATATTATTTCGATTTTGAAGAGCAGAGCGACTTCCTTTTGTATCAGAGAACGATTTGCCAGAAGTCAACCAATAGTTCGACTCAGGAATGTTGACATGTATCTGGTTCAGGCATCTTCCATGTGATAGATTTTCTATGAATCTTCAAATTTAAGGAATTTTTGCATGGTTATGATTTTATGCGGGTACTCACATAGTTGTGTTTCAGTATCTTGAAAATGTCGCGCTTGATTCAGTTTGTTAAAGATCTCCCATGTGTTGCCTACGAAGTATTTTCTTGTATTGATTATTATCTATTCAAAAGGCCTTTTTCTTCCAACGAAGGTTCGACTTTGTTTAAAAAATTCTCATTCTTCGTTGAAGACGATCGTGTGACTTCACTTTACTACTCCCAAAAATCATTTTATATTTGAGTGAGCTTAGTCTTGGCAAGATTTCTGCTGTTTAGTTTGAAAAGTGCAGAATTCAAGTTTGCTTTCTGACCACTATATTCAATATAATATTGAGAAAAGTTCGGTTTCAGTTCTTCATAAAGCGAATACTATTTCACAGAACTATTTTAGACCACGGTTTCTTCGTAAGTGACTGCTCAGAATTATGAGCACGGTGTTCCTAGGAACAAGCGCCTAATAATATGTATCATTATGACCAAACAATCAATTGTTCATCAATATAACCATTGAAATAAAATTTCATTGGTATGAGATTTAAATTGTAAAATTTCTATCCTGATTATACAATCAACCAACGGTTGACTCATATATCTACCAGAAGCTACGCCATTGTTTAACCATATCTCAATGATTGTAATCTAAATTCAAATCACTTCCTATACGCAATTAAAATGATAAGCCTATAATTTGAGCATCGAATTATTTAGCCATAAATTATATCAAACTAGCGTCAGTGGAATGATGATGAATGACTTTCTAATCGCAACCTGAATATCGTTTAATTACCATTCGAATACCTTCTGGTATTTCGTTGTAGAAGGATTTGTCAGTTTACGATAATAATAATCCTGCAGAAAGACAAGTTTCTGCTCAACAACTTTTTCGAGCATATTCATCACTTTATTTATTTCGGCAATACTGACCTCACAAAACGCTAAGTGTGTTTATAATGATTTTTTTTTGCGTATGATAAAACCACAGAGAAAAAAACCTCAGAAAAAAAACTTTATATCGCTGTAAGTGTGTAGGAGTATGTTCATAACGAGGGATCCTTTTCACTGCCTTCTTTTGTGCCTACTCGTTTGGCTAGACTTATATCTAAATCACAACCAAAATGAAAGAACGAAGACGAAACAACAGAAGAAAGTAATAATTAATGATTGCACTAAGATTAGTCAATTTTTTTCAATGACTCCTGTGCAAATCCCTTCCATATTAAAATAATGATGTTTTAAACCAAGGGGGTTCACCAACCTTGGCAAGTTTCTGCAAGTAGGTATATTTTGGAAAATCAGATGTGCAAGAAATTGTTTTCAGAATTTCAGATCCCAAATATGGGTTTTCAAAAAATCGAACAAAGACAGTTTCCCCGGAAACACCTTGAATTTGGGAATGAAAAATGGAGATGACATAAATACATCTTACATAATGAACTCAAATATCGTCTAAGATCCTTTACATTTTCAGGTACAAAAACAAAACTAATGGAGTTCGTAAGAACTCACAATATAAGTTGTGTACAGAAATACATAATTATGTAGATAATAGCCATTGTCATTTTGAATTATTGTAGCAATTCTGGTTGTCAGTCAAGGTTCTGTTGAAATTTGGCTGCATTATAGAATCTTCACGATTTTGGAACTATTATCAGATTTCGCACTGTCGGTCCCTGTAATAAATTTTCCAAGCTGCAATGAACAGAATGATAACAGTGGAAATAATGAAATAATGAATAAACAATAAACAATTACCTTCAGGTGAATTCTTCGTTTGCCTCTATCTCTATTTATATAGGAAAAGACTAATATAAGTTGTTCCTAATTGAAAGATTAGATGAAGTTTCGATAGAGGAATAATTCGGTTATAAAATTTCAAATTGGCAGCAGTAGAATGCTGAAGAATTACTTTCTAAAGGCAATTCATATGTAAATTATTCATTACGCATGTTATTTTTAATGATGACTAAAAAAGCCATACGAATTTCGACGATTTATCAGTAACAAGATACGAGTATGTTAATCATTTCATAAAAGAAGTTGAGAAAGAATATTTATTAAACATGGTATTCCTCTGGCAGAAGTGAAATGCACTAATTACCGATTCCGCCTTCAGTATATTTATATGGACCTTCAAAAAACGTGTTATGTTATCGAGCTAAAAAGGTATTGAAACCATCAATCACCTTTTATTCTGTGGAAACTCTGTTCATTCTGAGAGAACTTGATGAGCTAAATCATTCGTTTTTCTCAGATTTCAGGAGATCAAATTTGAATTGAAATCAAGAACTATCATATTATGTTGGAACTTTGATATCTCCTATTACGAATTATACATATATCGAATGAGAAAATGTCTGTTGATCTCAAAAGGATTTGTGGGAATCAATAATAAGAAATATCCTAAAAATATCCAATGAATCAACAACTGTTCAATCGAAAATGAATCGAAGTCATCGATGATTGTTTTCTGAAACGCCTATGCTTTTTGAAACGCCACTGGTGATCATAGAATATACATTGACAGACTGTTAAGTTTATATCCTATTTTGACATAAGTTTGTCACACGTTTTTTATCATTATTTCGAAATTAAATTCGATATTTAGGATGAAATACCACATTTCAAATCTATGGGAGATGATATTACCCTTCAGTAGGGTCCTGTAGCGGTCTTAGAAGAAGAACTAACAGAAGATTCGAAAATCATCACTTGGAACGCCAGACTGGTTTAAAAACACCCTTCTGTCCCAAGAGCAAGAATTACGTATTTTGTATCTGAATTTGATGGTATTTATTCGAATAGTTTTAAGTTTCAATTTTGTAAAAACGGCGAGGCAGGGTTTTTTCTATTGAGGTTTTTCCCTGTGCTCTGGTATCATACGACAGAATAGTATGGTTCCCCGTTTTGCACCAACCCCAGCTAGGGACTTTTTTTGTTTCACGTATTATATTTTGTTAGCTCTCAATTCAAAAGAATATACAGGTTATTTCCCTTCTATGATCTTCGAATCTGCGTGATGCAACGAAATTTATTTGACTTCCTTTTACGGCTTTCCTCTTATGAAGGAGAAAGCATCTATCGTATATCGTTATATCGTAAAGAATTTTCAGCTGAACCCTCGGATGTTTCGTTTCGAATTCTAAGTTTTGGTTTGCGAGATAAATTGAAATCTAATCTCGGTAAGTCATAATTTCTTTAATTCAAGCAGCCTCTCACTAGGCATCTAATAAGGTAATTTGCTGGTTCTGAATTGGTTGCATTGCTTGACATAATGTAAATACCTAATCTTTTCCTTAAGAAGCGAAGAAGCGAAGTTCTATTAAATTTTTTGCACATTTCATTTATGTTAATTCATATAGGGATATAGGTAGCTTTTTGGGGGACCACATTCTTTGACTTTGAACTGAAATACAGCCATGGCTGAAGCTTGACCTTGGTCTGAAATATAATCATTGACTGAAGCTTGACTTTGGGCTGAAATACAATCATTGGCTGTATCTGAGTAATTTTTGGCTGTTACACTAGCTGTATCTATATTTGCTTGAAAATAAATTATGGAAGAGACCTGGAAGCATACCTGTACTCTATCGAAGCCAACATGAAAGCATATCCGTTTACGAGAACATCTGGCACTACAGAAGACAAGAGAGTGCATTGGAACCTTTCTTTTAAGATAAGTAACTATAAGTTCCTGTATTTGAGAGATTGTAATTGAAACTGTAAATTTAGATTTGTTCATCCTGTTCTTTATATTAATTCGTTTGAAACCTGACTAGGAATTTGGTTATTCGGGTAATCAAGCCTCTCCTGAGAAAAAAAGTATTAGATGATCAAGCTCGAATACCCATCAGCTAAAAGTGAACGTCACAAGTTTTAAGTGTTTTCCTGACGAGGGGCTCCCAAATGCTGAATTCGTGAATACAAGAAGCAAAAATGACGAAAATTCCCCGTCAAAACTGCACACTAAAATATAGTATATAAACATTACTAGCAGGTAAGAGGGTTTTTACTGGCGAATGGAGGATATAATTGACGAGCCGCAGGCGAGTCAGTTACCTCCTTGAGCAGTTAAACACGTTACTTGCGTGTATTGTTTTATATTTTATTTGTTTCTCATTTGTAAAAAGGTTAGATAAATTCCAAAAAAATCTACAGAATTTGTCGCAAATTGTCGTAAGCTATGCATTATTTGATTATTTACGACATCGGAAAATTATGACAACTGTCAGTGGCTTACGAGAGGGAAGTCCTTCGAGAATATTTTGCTCATTTCTGACGAAAAAGGCCAGATCCAAATGAAACAAGGTGCGAATATCGTTTTAAATTCTTTATAACGTTTATTACTAAAAATATTGTTCCAGGAACGATGATGAAATTAGAAGAATGAATGAAATTAGAAGCGATTACGTGAAACTGTCAGTGGAGTTTACAGATCAAAAAAACTCTAGGATATTGGTAATTTTGAGAAGAAAACAAATAGATACGAAGAAAACAAGGTACGAATATCGTGTTCGAATAGTTCGAGAACGTTTATGAGAAAACATTTGTTCCAGGAACTCTGAAATTAAAAGGATGAATGAAATAGAAGCAAGTACTTGACAACTCTCAATGTAATAATACTACTAACTTGTAAAAATTTGCAAGTTAACTGTCAGTTTTTACAAGTTAGTGACTCGATAAAATAAACTTTCTTGATTGATATTGTGTTTTTAGAAAACTGACGTTTACAATGAGAAACAAATAAAATTCTAATATGTTCCTACTTAGACCAAATTTCTTCATATTGTTCTTATAACACAAAATATATCATTCAATCTACCACTTAAGATCTCCATTTGATTGTGCAGAATACTTATGAATGCTTTCTAATCGCAAACCATATGTAGTCTAATATCACGCATGGCCATTTTTTATGGCCAAATACCCTCCACCAAACGAGCCGTCGGGTTGGTGTTGAACGCTGAAGATTTATCGGCAATCCGATACGCTGGCCGAGGCCGCTCGATTTTCTCAATGTCGAGGGCGAAGAGACGGATCCGATAACGTAAATGAAAAAACACGTTAGTTTTACGCTGAATCAAGAACCCATTATATAAATCATGATTATGAAAATCGACAGATTGGCTTGGGTGTATAAGTGAATGTTGTGTGGATGATAAGCATGTTGGGCCGTGAGGTTGTAGGTTCTTATGGGAGTATTGAAGGAGATTTCTTGGGAAGATTTACTGGGGTTTTAACTTTCTCACCCTTGCAATGAAACATTTATAGATAAAAAAATTCACTGTATATTTATATCATATTCTTGAGAGTAAATGATCAAGGAATATTTCGTTTTTTTCGAAGCTTTCAATTTGTTGTTTGACTGTGTCCACAATTTTGACTAGGCAAATTTCTTGCACCCATTTATACTTCTCAGCTGTGATGGAATCACAGGATTCTGCATTTCTGAAAAACTTTATCCTCGTCTCTTAAACAGAAATAATTAAATTAAATTTTAATTAAGATGAAGTGCTCCTGCCAGAATCTTTGCACTTTTTTGTCAGGAGCAAATTGGTCTTGAAAAATTGTTGCCTAACATTAAAACTGAAGAAGCAAATAAATGAAAAGACAATGTGACGTTTCGGTGTCTATATCATACACCTTCTCAGACAAACTTGTGAAATCTTCAGAATTGTGTGTTTTTTCATTTGCAGTCTGATTGACTTTCAAATCTTCAATATAAGATAAACTTTGTCTGATACATTGCCAGAGAAAGTAATCTAGTATAGCATTAAGTCGGGAGATCTTGGTGGCCATTCAATTGTACGATATAAATAATTTCAAAGAATAGAATGGTTAGATTTCATTCGTCACGAGCTTTACGAGCTACAAAACATAATATGTTTGCATTGAAACAGAGGTATGTGGGGTTTGTCGAAATTACATATTTCTAGTCATAGACATACTCCGATACCATTATGATAGTCATTGACATCATAATTTCATCTCACTTCTGCATCAGTTTTGATAATGCTATCATTCTGCTTTCTCCCACTTATACATTCTAATATATGTGCCATTGCGACATTCATACTGAAAATAAAAGAGAACTAAGAAGATGTAGACAATTGTATTCCATATAAATAAAGAAATAACATAAAGTATAAGACACAAGTGATCTGCACATATACCGATGTAATAAACTATTGGTTGCTATCTAAGGTTTTGCATCTGTGTGGTGATCTATTGGTGGAAGGTTTCAAGAAATATTTTATTGATTTAAATTTTCAAACAAAAGAAACTTATGAAACATAAAAAATCGTAAAATATACGCAATTGTATGCGTTTTCAGGATGATAACCCGAGGAAATTGAACTTGAATAGTTTATTATATCGGTTTATATGTATACCTTTTACCCTATATCTTCAATTATAATATAAATATCCATTGAGTAGTTGAATAATTGATCGTGATTCAAAAAGCGCGTGTTGATGAAAAATCTTTTGAATTGCTATCACCAATTTTTGACTTTTTTGTACACAATAATCTGAATCATTCCAAAAAGCCCTTTATGATGGCCAAAATCCAGTTTGCATTTTCCTTTGCTAATACTGTGAAACAATAAAGGATACTGTATATCCTTTATCGTTTGACGTTCAAGAACCATAGACAAACTAAAAAATTAGATGAGCCACTCGTATATTCCGCGCCATCTGTCGGAGGAGGAGACTAATACACGAAAAAATTATTTTCAATTTGATAGTTAGATGTCGTTGCATTCATGGAAATCCTATTGAGAAAATAGTAAGTATGTAAAATCATTATTATAAAAAACCTTTGAATTGTCAACTGACACAAGGAGTGGTTTGACACGCTCTTTTTGAAATATAATAAATTTCGATATGCCTGCAAGAGTGAAGACGTGCTGTGTATTGGATGTGAAAATCGAGATGCAAGGAGGTGATTAAAAATTATATGTATATTCTGGTACCTATAAAAATTAAGATACTCGTAGTTTCAAAAAAGTTTTTCATGTATTGAATAAGTTTAGTCGGTAAATACCTTAGACTAGAGAAGAGAGAGGACGCGTAACGCTAAGCGTAGTTGTGATGCAATCTGCCACATAAATAGATAGACCATTTTCGAACATTTGGTAATATTCCTCAGACCTGAATTTTGGAAATAACAGTTATTTTATAAAAAATTAATTTTAGAATCCAATAATTTAAGTACAACTTTGAAATTACTGAGCAGAAAACCAACTTGAAACTTGTTTGTTTGCCACATAAATACACTAAAAAGTGCGTGCGTCACTTTGGAACTAGACGAAACGGCTTTGGCGCGTATCCTCTTCCTTCCCTAATCTAAGGTAAATACTCATATTTTGTATTATTGAATTCATTATTGTTAGTTTTTGAAAATGTTTTCAATGCAATTATTAGTTATTGATTAGATATTTATGAAATAAATCTGTATTTTCAATTGGTGATACCTATTTCAGTTAATAAATTTTTATTCTATCCAGAATTTGATTATTGATCCTCATTTCTCGATTCCAAAAGAAAATCAGAATGAAAGTTCGTTGCAGGTATTATTTTTATGAAAATAAATTTCCTCACTCATCGATAACTTGCACGAATCCATTTCTGATTTCCTTTTGGAAATTGAATTTCAAAAAACTTTTTGCCTCTTGTATATGGTGTGTACCTACCTATTCAAAAGGTGCACTACAGAATTCTTTTTGAGGCAATTTTACGATACAGGTTCCTTTTTCAATTGAGCTTTTTTCACGAATTAGTAATGTTGTACAAAAAACGTGGCAGTTGAAGCTTGAAGATTGTTCTACTAGTGTCTCATCTATTCTCCGTTTAGTTAGTCTATGTTCAAGAACCCCAATCAAGAGTTATAAAAAAAAACAAATCTCCATCTTTCAAACACGATATTCCCAGATTCTATTGATTCTAAAAACAGTCATTCGAAGAACCAATTATTTTTTCATATCTATTTTGTCCCCTTATGTACTATCGGTTCATACCAATTCAATTTATCTTGACTATAAATTCCTTCCTCCGTAATCCCCGACCCCAATTTCCATTCGATTCTTCTTCATTAAAATTGATACTCCATTGATAAGTCGTAAGAGGATAGAACGTATTTGGTGCATTTTTAGACGATATTCCTGGGAGAATAAATTAAAGAATATAAACAATACTAGAGAGAGAATAAATCAGATTTATCACTGAAAATTACCTAGCTTGCAAGGGCGTCAGTAGGCGTGTATGAGGGAGATTGATTTAGAGAAAAGAGCTGATGATGCACATGAAAAATGAATGTGGAACGTACTCATATTGCATTTCAGAACAGGCAGCGGTCAGGGGCGGAACTTGAGTAGTGCAGGTTCCGAGGGAGACATACTAATACTATTTTGAGCGCTCGTTCTACTAAACGAGTGCTATATCGTTATTTGTAAAAAAAATATAGGTTGCTGCTCCCAGTCTCTGAAACAGAAATGATATAAAAGATCTGACGAATAAGTGCAGAGATTTTCGAAGGAGCACTTCATCTTAATCAAATATTTTTTAATTATTTCTCTTGAGGGACTGGGAGAGTGAAAACCTATAAATTTTTTCAGAAATGCAGAATCCTCTCAGATTATATTTCAATCGATATCTATTTCGTTATGCCAAAATGGACCCCGCACATTTACTATGGGAATTGGCTCCGGCGGATTTTGCTGCTGAAAATTTGATATGATGTTCTACTAATCCTTCTGATCAAATGTCTCTAAACAGTCACGAAGCTGAAAAAATGCATACTTCTAGGAGTTTTAAGCGATTTTTGTATCCATTATGGCTTACGTTTTACACATTTACTATGGGAATTGGCTCCCGTGGATTTGGCTGAAAATTTGATATGATGTTCTACTCATACTTCTGATCAAATGTCTAACCAGCCACGAAGCTGAAAAAATGCATACTTCTAGGAGTTTTTAGCGATTTTTTGTATCCATTATGCTTACGTATTACCGTTCACACATAAATGTTTGAAAATATTTCGTGATTATGAAAAGCCAGATTCTGTCAATTCGAAATATTTTCAAACATTTCTGTGTGAACGGTAATACATAAGTCATAATGAATACAAAAAATCACTAAAAACTCCTAGAGTATGCATTTTTCAGCTTCGTGACTGTTTAAGACATTTGATCAGAAGGATTAGTAGAAACATCATATCAAATTTTCAGCCAAATCCACCGGGAACCAATTCCCATAGTAAATGTGCTAGGTCCTTTCTGTAATTTTCGAATAATTTTTTTTCAATTGTTATTATGTTCACTCTCAATCAATCATCAGTTTTGAATTCAAGAGAAAAACTCGGCAAACGTAATTTTATACAGGGTGAAACAAAAATTTGTTTTTTTACCCTAACTTTAGAACACTCCCCTGGGTGTTCCAGTTGTTCCAGCGTGTGATTTCTTATTCCATGGTCAAGACAAATCTTCTCTTGACATTTAATTCTTCACTTATAAACAATAGCTCAATTTCTGTTTATAATACTGGGTTTCTATCAATTAATCAAATTTTTGCTAAGGCTACAATAGAAATTCAAACACAATTCAACCTAAAATTCTGACCTAATGAAAATAAACTGAGTCGAAAACGCAAAAAACAGCTGGCAATTCGTTTCGGCATGTCCTCATTAAGGCTTTGAATCAATTAGAGCATCACTGAGCTGCTGAAAATTTTCAGAGAGTTGGTACGCGAGATCGATTTTTTCTCCCGAGACCATCCAAACATGTCCAATTGTGTTCAAATCTGGGGCTTAGAGCAGGCCAGTTGAATTTCTGGATATAAAACCTCTGCTAAATACTCCTGGCAATTCTAGCCACATGGGGTTGATGCAGAGTCGGGCATTACAAAGCATTAGCACGAAATCGTCTCCAATGAACGGTGCATACCGAACAACATGTCGAGCTAAAACTTCTTTTGCTTTATGTTTTCACTCAGTTTTCAGTTCATTTTCATAACTTTCGGATTTAAGATTAAATCTGTGAAAGAACTTTGATAGCCATAGCGAAATGGAGGAGTTCAATGTTGCTCTGAAACTGTATCTTCAACAACAATGAGCTACTCTTATGAATGAAGAATTAAATTTATGAAGAAAAGACGAGTCTTGATGAAATAAAGAATCACACAGTAGAACAACTGCAACACACCAGGGTTGGTTCTAAAGTTAGGGTAAAAAAATTGATTTATTTCACCCTGTATAAAACTGGTGATTGATTAAGGATGAACATACCTAGAATTGAAAAAAAAATCAATCGAATCGGACATGGAATAACATATTTATGAAATAAACAAACTCATCGATTTTTTGAGTGGATCGATATTTTAGTAGGAGAGCTGGCACGAATTTTAGGGTAGGTATTTGAGGCAAGCTGATAAAACTTGTCAGATACCTCTCCTATATTATATATATTTTTCGGAAAAAAAAAATAAATATTCTTTTTGAAATGTAGGGGTTGATTTAGCCCCGCTACTCACCAGCCAGGTCTGCAATCCCGAGTTGGGATATAATATGAGAGGTATCTGACAAGTTTTTTGCTTGCCTTATCAGAAGAGTGTCTGTCTGTACAATGTTTTGTTTGAAATTCATAGCACAAACAGGAACGAAGAAAATGAGCAAAGCTTTCTTTTTTACAAAATTGACATTAGGGCAGTTTATGCCTAATGTCAATTTGGAAAAAAATATGTTTAGCAAAGGGGTTGTCGGTATTATGAGTTTCTCGAAAAATGATAACCGCAATGTGCCACTCATGTTTCTCTATCTCTTAGGATTAAACAGTTGTAGATCAGGGATCACCCTATACGAAATCGTTAGGTGAGTACCAAGATGCCATATTGAAAAAATATAATCACGACTTTTGTGGTAATCGGAAATATTTTAGCATTATTTTGCTCTACAAGGTGTGGAACAATCGAAGGGTTCACCACAGAAATAGACTATTATATTCTTTTTCTCTTCCAGTTTTCTCTATTCTATAAATTGATTGTAAACGAAATATGTCAAAACAAATCTTCTAATCCAGCTACAAACATATCGAAACTGCAATATAAATTCTAATCTTTACGGCTTCCAATTCCAAAAATAATCACATCGTAATTCCGAAGGGGAAGGGCGCAAGGTATGCCAGGCTTCCGTAGAATTCCTTAATTATGGGGATAGCGGAATTCATCCTTGCTACCTAGATGAACCGTGAGGTAGATTATGGCGATGGACGTTCATCCGTGAAATAGTGCGTTGTATCACGATCTGCCGTTTTGAGGTTTAGTAGGGGATTTGTGAGGCATGCCCACCTACGTTTTTATGTCTTCGATTGGGGATATAACTGTCTATCAAATGGTTCCTGAATTACACCTAAAGTGTGTTCGAACAAAATTTCTGTAGCGTATAAATCATTAAATGAAATGATTAACGCCGATAGAGCAAGTGAGAATATCAACTTGGAAGCAGAGAATAATTACTTCATTCTGTAAGTTCACTGTCTCATTTGACACAAACCGAGTTTTTCCCCGTCGTTCACTAAATGTTAAATACCCTCGCATACGCAGCCTGCCATAGTCTGAATGACAATGGAACAATAAGAATAACTCCAAAGATTAAAGAGCGAAAGATCGAAAACGCACCTACAACTCTAGTACTGAAATCCGAATACGTTTTTCAGTTAGTTGATTAATTCGGACACATTTCACGTTTCAAATCTACCGTGAAAAATTGAAGAACCTACCACTTTCCGCCCGAGAGTAAGAGTGACCAGAAATTTGTCAATCGACATTGCACAGACGAATTTTTTTCACAATATTAATAATTCCGAAACTACTTGACCGATTTTAGCCCGTTAACGAACTCAACCGCGGTATTCGGGTGCCAAATATAACACCAAAATTTCAAAAGATTAACTTCCTCTGCCGGGTACCGTGTACGAGTTTTTATGCTCGTACATGTGTGCGGGGCGAAATTACCGACCGGCGCGTCTCCAGGTGGCGGATAGGAGGGGGCCTCCTACGATGATTTTTAATGAGGAGGAGGTCTGCAGGGAGGAAATAAACATTGGCTCGTTGTGCCTAAAAACTCAATTGGTAGCCTTTTAATACCTTGCCGCGGACCAACTTCTCCTGTCCCAGCTGTAGTGTCGTGGCTAAGGGATTGCACCAGGATCACGATGCCAGGATGGATTTCGAGCTATCCTCGGAACCATCCTGTAATACCAACGCTTCTTGGCTGTCAGTGGCCATGTCTCGCGGGCCAATGAAGTGGGGGGGGTCTGGGCTTAACCGCCTGAACCAAGAGGAAACAACCTCATTAAAAATTCTAAATCCAAGGTGGGGGGAAACCAGGCCGAGGGATGCGTGGCTAGATAGTAGACTAGTTCCAACTGGTTTCGACCTTGGAGCACCAGGGGGAACTCCATTGTATTAACCCCTTACCTCTGCAAGCGGGGCTCTGCAGGGGTGGACCGTCTTTCCTAGCTTCTCGTGGGACCATTTATGGACAGCAACAAAAAAACAAACGTCACGGAAAAGAGGAGGAGAAAACCCTCTACCTCTTCATCTGGGCACCCTGCGAAGGGGAAGGTCAGACGACCATTCAAAGATCGTCTGCCATTCGATTTGCCCAAACTAGGGCAACCGGGTGGCAAAGATGACCCTCTGAGAAGAGGACTTAGTGGTGCAGGAGTGCTGAGGTACTTGCGACTCCTCCATCAGGGCGTTAACACTGAGGAGGCAAGGAAGCAGGCTCTTCAGCACCCAGCCCCGGAAGCTACACCTTCCGGGAACCAGAAAAAAAGAGGCCCGGGAGCAAGTAACACCTCCGACGCGGCCTCAACAAAGAGAAAACAGAAAACAGCTGCAGCAAAAGCCGGGCAAGTCACTGGCTATGCAGCAGCTGTTAAATCTGGAAAAGAAACTAGGTGGGAATCATGCCTAAGGACTACCCCAAGGCCACCTTGGAGGCTGAACAACTCTCCTCCCTGAAGAGATATTCTGGTGGAGGAGATGTGCCAGAGCCAGGAGAGGGGGATCCACTTTTCTGGTATTCGTTTCAGAAATGGAATGATGCTTGTGGATTGTGGATCCCAGGTTTCAGCGGACTGGCTGATGAAAACAGTCCCGAAAATGGCGACTTGGAGGGACCCGAGGTTGAAGGATGCTGAAGGGAGACGACATCCCTAAGCCCATCAACATAACGGCGTTCTTCCAAGAAGCCAGATATGAGTCCGGAGAAGATCCTCCGACTCGTAGGGTTCAGAACTCCAGCCTCAACACTGGGGATTGGAAAGTTCTGAGCGTCAAAAAAGAGGGCAAGGGCACGGTCTCACGATAGGGATTGACCCCCAATCGGAGGAATCCCTGAGGGCACAGGGATGCCAACTGAACTTCGGTTCGGTTGCATCCCAGTCTCAGGGGCTGAAGAAAAACCTCCCTGCAGATGGCCCAGTGGATGTGGAGATGTCATCCGCATCCCAGGGATCTGAGATGCAGGGCGGGAGGAAAGGACGCAGGCTTAGGTCTGGGTCAGCCTGAGGGCGGCTGTGGCTCTGTGAGGCGCCTGGGAAAGCGGGAGACTTCCTCTGCTACCCGGAGGCTGGGCGGAGCTGTCTGGCCACCGAAGGCTCGACCGAAAGGTGACCTCCTCAATTTCCAGTGGGCAAGCACCCCAATGGAATGCGAGGAGGGCCTGGAGGTGGCGAAGAGAGAGAGAGCGGGGACTTACGGGAACTGGACAACCAGTGTCCCCCACCCGCCGATTCTTAATCGTCACCTTCACGAAGATTGCGCAGGTGAACTTGCATCACGCGAAGGGTTCCTCGGCAGTGATTGCAAGGTTATTTGCAAAAATTACAGTTGGGCATTGCTCTGATCCAGGAACCCTGGATCAACAAAGAAGGCCAGATTATGGGTCTGGCATGTCAAAATTCTGACCTGATTTATGACCACAGGCAGGCATTTCCGCGTGCCTGTGTGCTCATAAGAAGCAATATAAAATACTATTGCGTTTCAGAATTTATGTCTCGGGACCTGATTCCTATCATGGTACACCCTCAACATAGGGGGCATTGGCCGAGACATTGTCATAGCATCCGCGTACTCGCTGGGGACGGGCCAAAACACACCGCACCGAAGAAGTGCAACGACTAGTAAGGTTCTGCAACAGCAAAAATCTACCAATTATAATTGGATGTGATGCCAATGCGCATAACACGATTTGGGGGAAGCACAAACAATAACGCCAGAGGTGAGTGCTTGCTCGAATATCTCTTAGCTAACAATCTCGAAACATTAAATGTGGGGACTACACCTACTTTTGTCACGAGAGCGAGAGAGAAGAGGAGAGAGGAGCCAGAGGACGTGAACACAAATCTCGTCGCCAGGAGAAATGTCACCCTCCAGGAGAGTGATGGATGAACCGTCACTCTCAGATCATAGAATTATCGAGTTCAGGGTGGAGGCTGATACTGCCCCATCGCCCCTCGATTCGCGAAATCCTAGGAAGACAGACTGGTCTCTCTACAGAGGCCATCTGAGAAGCAACCTGGAGAAACGTAATAGAGCGCGGGAAAACACGACCTTCTTACGATCTGGAGCAACATGTTGAGCAGATCAGTGAAGGCAATTATGGAGGCTTTTCACTCTAGCTGCCCACTGTCTAAAGCTCGATCAAGTAAGGAAGCTTCTTGGTGGAATGAAAACCTGTCAAACCTCCGAAAGGAAGTCCGTCGGCTCTTCAACAGGGCCAAACGAGACGGCAATTGGCAGGGGTACACTGAAAAGCTTATCAGTATAACAAGGAGATCAGGAAGGCCAAAAGACTTAATTCCAAGCCTTTTGTGAAAATATCACTTCCACTCCCACAGCAGCCAGACTTCAAAAAGTCATGGCAAAGGGGGGAACTACTCCCAATATGTCGCTATTAACCCTTTGAGGCATAGTGGTTTCATCTTGAAACCATCGAATCAAAGTTCGTATTCAATTCGCAGTGAAGTTTCAATACGCAACCACGGTAATCTCAGGCGTCATCTGTCTCCCGACAGCTATACTGATGTATAGATCAACGCTAATATGAATGGATTTTCTCTAATGGTAGTGTTCGTGAGTGTGTTATGGTAGATGACAAGTTCAGACCTGTTTTTGGAATTATTGGATGTTACAACTATTTATCGGTAAGTAATGAAGTTATTTTTGAAAACTGTGATGTTATACCATTGATGAATATGAAAAATTTATCACATTCATATATGGTTCGGGTTTGATGCAATTCATGTGATGGTTTCGCTGTGCTGTGAAACCACTGTGATAAAATGAACAGTCTCGAATATATTTCACTGAATTGAAATTTCGATTTCAGATATGGATCGTTATTCTTGAACTAGCTGACGAGCTGAAAATGGTGGGATAGATTATTCTGGCATTTTGTTGATGTCACAGTAGTGAATTCCTATATAACGTGCGTTCAAAAAAACTCGTGGTCAAGTAGGCTGTGGATTCTATTTTTCCTAAGAGTCTATGAGAGGAAAAATAGAATCCACAGCCTACTTGACCACGAATTTTTTTGAACGCACGTATTTTATCGCAGTTGTCCGAATATAAAAAAAACTTATTTGAAAACTTTCGCCTGAGAATAATTTCTGGGCCCCATTGGTGCACCAGAAAAAACTACACCTGGAAGGAAAAGTGTCATAAAGGAAAATAGATACAAGCCATATGTAGCACCCGAAATTAGAAAAGTAAGCTACCAACCACATCGGACCAAATCATAAGCCAAATAATGTATTGTAGCTGTTGAATAAACATTTTCATTTTTCACTTCTGAAGGTACCTTATTTTTGTCTCATAGTGGTTTCATCAGGAAACCATGTCTGAAGGACGAATTTTATATATCTGGATTGATTATGTTGATTAGATATGTTAATTGATCACTATTGATCATATCCATGACAGTAAAAAAGTTAATCCAAAAAAATTTTTTTCTGTGCCTCAAAGGGTT
>CM024241.1:85546123-85621501 GCA_013421045.1 Propylea japonica
GTGGCCAACTGTGATCACCTCTTGAGAGATAACATGGTCCGGGAAACTATTCCCGCAAAATATGAATGTTTCATTTGCTTGTGTGGCACGTAGCGCCGTCTTGTTGAAAGTAAACGTACTATCCAATTTCGACCATAAAAACGTTTTCTTTAACGTGGCCCCAAGGGAAGAAGTCGCAAGGTGTTAAATCACAAGATCCTGGTGGCCAATTGTGATTACCTCTTCGAGAGAAAACACGGTCCGGAAATTTTCCCGCAAAAAAATCATTGGTTTCGTTGCTTGTGTGGCATGTAGTGCCATCTTGTTGGAGTAAACGTTGTCCATTAATGTAATGACGGTTGTGGAATGCCTAATTCAAAGAGAGGAATGGACAAACCTGGGTTTCCTTCAACACTCTCGGCTACAATAGCAATATTATCGGGCTGTTCTTGAGCGACGTGCACGGATTTTATTCTTCACATCACTAATTTGTCCCAAGAGCTCGATTTTTCCACCAATTTCCTTATTGCGTTCCCACAAGTTGCTTCAAGAACTACCCAAAAATGATCGAGTTTTACGAACCATTTTTATAGTGAATTAATAATTTCAATGCGTTCTTGAAGTGTGTAATGGTGTAGTTTCTACTTGTCAGGTGTCAAAAAATGACAGCTTCAAACGTGAATCTACCGAAATAGCGGGCTATTCAAAATAACACCTCTTATTGGAAAACCCTTTATTAAAATCACCCCTTACTAGTTCAAGTCTAACCTGAATATCTTTTTTTGACACATTGGTGAAAACATAAGATTAAAAATCATTTGAAATCTTCAGAAACCTTCGTGACTTCTGGTATTTGCTTATTAATAACTAATAACAGTTGATTTATGCTTAAAAAGGAATGTACTTTCGGTGTATTTCAAGCAGTTGATCACTCTTATATGTGTAGTACCTTCTCCTATATTTTGGAAGTTATTCTGTTCATATTCAGCTGACTTATGTTTTCACACTTCTGAAAGCGATAACTTTCGAAGGGGAAGGGATTGTCCCATATAAAGTTTTCAGGTAATAGTCTAATTGCTCCACAAATGAACGAGCGCTCAGAAGCTTCGGCTCAGAGCTTTTCTTAAATTGTTTATTTGATGTTCAGTCGAAGTGAAGTGATTTCATCAGTCAAATAGGAAAGCCCCAGTAGCTCATGTGTTAGATGATATAAAACAAACCCCCCGTCTGTAAAACCATCTATGATCGAGCAATGAATTGATTGCCTGCAAAGCCGGAAAAGCTGTCGCGTAAACGTAAACTTCCACCTCTAATCTACCGAATATCTTCGTCGATGCAGACAAGAATAGCCCTATCCACCATCGTAATTATTCATTTTTAACATATTTTATTCTTTGAACAAATTCCATGATATTATTCCAACTGTGCTGAGATTCTGCATTTATAAATTTGATATCAATCTCAAGTCCCATATAAAATTTTCAGGTAATAGTTCTTATTGCTCCACCAATGAACGAGCGCTCAAAAGCTCCTGCTCATTGCTTTTCTTAAATTTTCCACTTGATGTTCAGTCGAATTGAAGTGATTTCATTCATACTTTACAAGCTGCTACTGAGCGAATTTAGTAGCTAATTGTAAATTCGTTCAGTGTAATCGTGTTCACAAGCCAACAATCTGATTGTGAAAAGCTGCTGCGACTAAAGTTGAAAGCTGGACTACTTTACACGCTAAATCGCTGGCGTTTTGGCTTGTTGGCATGTAAACTTATTGCTCACCAATGAACGAGCGCTCAAAAGCTCCTGCTCAGGGCTTTTCTTAATTTTTTCCATCTGATGTTCAGTCGAATTGAAGTGATTTCATTCATACTTTACAAGGTTACGGAGCGAATTTAGTAGCTAATTGTAAATTCGTTCAGTGTAATCGTGTTCACAAGCCAACAATCTGATTGTGAAAAAGCTGCGACTAAAGTTGAAAGCTGGGCTACTTTACACGCTACACCAATGAACGAGCGCTCAAAAGCTCCTGCTCAGGGCTTTTCTTAAATTTTTCGATGAGTTTCAGTCGAATTGAAGTGATTTCATTCATACTTTACAAGCTGCTACGGAGCGAATTAGTAGCTAATTGTAAATTCGTTCAGTGTAATCGTGTTCACAAGCCAACAATCTGATTAGTAGTGTTCTTTCGTACTGATTGAACTGATGGAACTTATTCCGCGATTAGAATAATCACTTGCAATCACTTAGAGTTGTGGAGTGGAAGGGGGACTGATTGAAAAACGAAAGAACGATCGCTTCAACTGATCTTTCTGATTGAAGTTATATAAATCACTTCGTTCAGTCGAAAGAACATCACTATGTGAAAAAGCTGCGACTAAAGTTGAAAGCTGGGCTACTTCACGCTAAATCGCTGGCGTTTTGGCTTGTTGGCATGTAAACAAGGCCGTGTGTATAATCACAGTTGCTACTAAACAATCTGTGAGTTCTCATCTATTCGGTGGTTCTTAAATTTGAAAACGTATTTGACATTTTCTTATATCCTTGACAACGATACAAACATAAACCTCCATGGATCGCTAGAATGTTGGATGCTCAGCGAGTAGACAGTTTTGTGTGTAACCATCACAATCTCACAAGCTAATTCACTCGCTTCTAAATTCGCTCAGTAGCAGCTTGTTAAGTATCTCAATATAATCGACCCAATAGGAAAGCCCCAGTAGCTCATCTGTTAGAAGATATAAAAATAAACCAAACCTCCCATCTGTAAAACCATTTTATAATAGGGCAATGAATTGATTGCCTGCAAAGCCGGAAAAGCTGTCGCGTAAACGTACACTTCCACCCCTAATCCACCGAAAATCTTCGTCGATACAGACAAGGATAGCCCTATCCACCTACCTACCTTCAAGGGACTCGCTTTCACTGACGCAAAGATTGCGTGGGTGTATAATAACGGAAAATTTTCGGCCAGGGACAGGATCGTTTTCAGGCCACATGAACGTATTCGCGCGTAGGCGTCTCTTACGTCATCGTCCTGATAACATACGAATGGGGTGAGTTCAGGACTGGACAAAAGGTGAAAACGTAAATCTGGCTTGGTAGAAGGATTATCACAGAGCTTCTGCACCTTCTTTAAAACTGGGTGGTCAACTGATGGATTTCCGATTTAAAAGCGCTCTCAAATTGTTTTGAATAGGAATAGAAAAGTGGGGTGGCCTAAAACGAAGTATGGGTTCATGGAAATTCAGTCGCAATAGTTGCTGGACGGGTAAGGAGCGTTTGTTCTGTGTGCTCGCTTATTACCAAATAAACATTTTATTATCTGATGAAGCCCATTTTCATCTCCACTGCTATGTAAACCAACAAAATCGCCGTTATTGGTCTTCAGAAACCCCACAGAAAAACATGAAACTCAATTGCATAGTCTGAAGGTCACAGTTTGGTGTGCAATACACGCACAAGGCATTATTGGTCCGTACTTTTTCGAAGATGGATGCGGCCGAGCAGTAATAGTGGATTCTGATCGTTATGGGGACATTTTGAACATTTTTTTACCAGCCCTTCAAGACTTTGATGGATACAATCGGGACACTTGGTTTCATCAAGACGGGATCACTTGTCCCACTTCAAATCGGTCTTTACCTGTTATTCAGACGCTTTTTCCTGAAGAGGCCCCTCAGAAGCGCGGGACTTGACACATTGCGACTTTTACTTATGGGGGATACTCAAAAGTGTGGTCTACCGCAACAATTCCCGCATTCTAATTGCGTTGAAGGAAAATATCTGCCAGGGAATTCAAGCCATCGATCCAGAAACTTTGGGACGTGTTTTTCTAAATTTGGGGGTTCGACTCTAAGAGTGCCAGCAGAAAAACGGTGGACCTTTGGACAGCGTAATTTTAAGAAATGATTTTCCAAAGAGCTGAGCCTTACTTGTAGAAAAAATTAAAATTGACTTGATAGTTTTCGTTTAATACTCTTTCAAATCGGAATTCCTTAGTTGACCATCCATGTGAGTAAGATTATTACTTATATGACCATTATAATCAGCATTCGGGTCGTTATGACTAATTAAGACTTTCGGGAACCGCGATCACGTAGATCTTTCGTTCGCCACCGTACTCCTTCATGGCAGTGGCGCAGCCAGGATTTTATTTTGGGGGGGGCTGAACTGAAAAATTTTTGATGATACAGTGAATAGCGAAGTTGCAAAAAATAAAGAAGAAAGAAATAACGAAGAATTAATCTTGGGGGGGGCTGCAGCCCCCAAAGCCCCCCCCCTGGCTGCGCCAGTGCTTCATGGAAATCAAAGAGGTCATCAATGGCGTTGTGAAAACCAATAAGCCTTAGCCGTTAGCCTTCAGGTTCCAGGACTGGTTTCCCGTATGAATTGTTCTTAGTCCAGGCAGCTCTGGGCACTTGCATATCCTGCGTTCAGGTGTTTCTGCTTCTGATCAGAGATAAGGCTCAGGTTCTGCAGGTGTTAACCTGATGATTTTTTTGAAAGTTCATCCGCTTTTATTTTCTTTAACACTACAATGTTCTGGCACATTGATTTAAAGTCATAGATATGATTGTGTTTCTTAAAATAGAAGATAATTTGTGGAAACTATTTCTCAATCATTATATTCACCAAATATTATATTTTATAGCAATAAAATTTTTTTAATAACAAACAAACATGTCGAATCATATGTTCTATATACCGGCCATTATGATCCATACATAAATTATAACTTTTCTTTAGTTCATTATAAAGTTACTTTGTCCAATTGAACCCTAAATTTTGGCCAAAGTACCTTAGTACCTTAGGTGTACTAGGTGTACTTGGCCAAAATATTAGGGTTCAATTGGACAAAAGTAACTTTATAATGAACTAAGAAAAGTTATAATTTATGTAGGATCATAATGGCGGTATATAGAACATATGATTCGACATGTTTGGTGTATTAAAAAAATGTTTATTGCTATAAAATATAATATTTGGTGAATATAATGATTGAGAAATAGTTTTCCACAAATTATCTTCTATTTTAAGAAACACATCATATCTATGACTTTAAATCAATGTGCCAGAACATTGTAGTGTTAAAGAAAATAAAAGCGGATGAACTTTCAAAAAAATCATCAAGGTTAACACCTGCAGAACCTGAGCCTTATCTCTGATCAGAAGCAGAAACACCTGAACGCAGGATATGCAAGTGCCCAGAGCTGCCTGGACTAAGAACAATTCATAATGAAATAAGGAAAAGATATAATCTAAGTATGGATCATAATAGAACATATGATTTGACATGTTTTCGTTTGTTATTAAAAAATGTTATTGTTATAAAATATAATATTTGATGAATTTAATGATTGATAAATAGTTTGCCACACAGTCTTCGATTTTAAAGAACACAATCATATCTATGTAAATCGAGGCATACTGTCACAATACAGAAAATACAGGTCGCTGACGGTAAGAAATAGAAAAAAATGGTATTCATAAGAAACATTCAGAATTATCTTTCCAATGGCCATAAAATGGTATGGTTCTGAAGAAAAAAATTGATAGCGCCATGACGCTGGCATCACTTTTTCCGAATTTTACGCAGATATAAAGTCACATAGACTTGTACCAATACCGTCAACAGAATAAAAAAATTTTCTTCTCTTATCGAGAAAATTTGGTTACCAAGATAAGTGAATCACCCTTTACAAGCCCATTGGTAGAGCTTTTCAATTGACGGAAAGTACATTCCATCTCCAACTCGTCTCTTTTCAGAAAATGAATGAATGATATCGATCTAAAGGTTGTGGTAAGGCCTACAGACACAAGAGATGTCAAAATAGATACACAGATACAATCTGATTGTTTATTTCAAACGAAAATAATCAATATCGTAAATTAATTTCAATCTATTGTAGTTGGCCGTCCGTCGGAGCAAGCTGGTAAGTTGATCTATGATTAAAAAAGTTAACAATGGACTACTTAACAGGAGGATTAGAGGGAGATGACTGGATACGGTTCTGCACCGAGACGATAGCAGTTAATGAAAGTAGGGTGTGAAGGCGGATAAGGCAGGACGGACTACTATGCGGGTGCAGAATTATCGATATTTTGATAATAATTGTTCACACAAATTAGTTACACAATTTTCACCATCCAACTACCTATTATGAACAACCACCAGATGCACAAACTACTTGTTGCCTATTATTCTGACTCAGCCTTTAATTAAACGCAGCTTTATAATTATCATATAATTCTGAAAAACATAAAAAACAGCAATTTGGAATATGAGCAGGACATATTATTTGATCTACGTTATTGATCGAAATCTGACAGAAATACCACAAGAGGATTCGCGAAGTTCTTAGAACATGCGGACATATTTTTTATGAAAATTTTTCAAACTTACAAAAGCAGAACAAGAGTGAATGATTCTTATTATACGCAGGTCACCACCAATAATAATCAGAACATGCTCTGCTCTGCCGAAATATCTGTTAGTCGAATTCTGATTCACAATAGCCAAAGATTAGATAACAATTTTCACAATAACTTCCTAAAGTTTAACAGAAATATTGCTGTTGGTGGGGTTGGTTTGAGAACATAACAGGATAATTGAGTTCATGAATGAATAGAATAGAATTTAACCAATAGCTCTCAGGATATTCGAATTGAAACTATCGTTTTCCCAAAGATATTCTAAAATATCTTATAGGGTTTTCTAATATGAACAAAAGTGCAGTAGAGATCAAGGATTTAAGAGATCATTGTTCTCTATCTGGATTGCCAAACTTTTTCAAATTTGATTTTTTAGTGCCCTGTAAGTTGTTATTATTCATTCTTTATTTGTAATTTAGTATCGTGGATAAAATCAACAGCTTAAATATATTGAATTATTTGAGCCTAGTGGTGACATCTAGCATCCACTATACCTTCCAGTTTCTTTCCAAATAGAAGTTTCCATGATTTGAAATTTCATGTAGATATATTACTTCCTATTAGTATAAACTCTATACAAAATAATGGTATCATTATTCTCTTCGAACCTTCAATATTATCAAAGATATTCTACTTTGAATATTATAAACTCTTTGAACGGATGGAATCGGTTTTAAATGCGTCCATCTATTCCACATCATACGAACTATTGAGAAATACATATTTAAAAGATTCAATACAGATGGCGGTACCTGCATGTTTGAAATCAGTGACTCTAAACAACTATGTTAGAAATTTTCCACTCCAAATATCGTTTCTAAAGTGGAGTGAAGTCATGAAAATAAAAATATAATACTGAATAATAAACATTACATTTATTTTTGAATTTTCTAGCCTCGTCCATTACCAAAGCTTGAGCAAAATGAAATTAATCGTCAAGGATTTGTTGTTTTTCAAATAATGGTCATTTCTAATTTATGACTTCTTTGAGGAGTTACAGGGAATTATCAATTCCCATTGTTTGATGTATGTATTTTAGACTGACATGAATGAACAATACAATAATTAAAAATTCGTTATACAGATTGTTTCATAATGTATCCGCAGGATTACAGGATGTGAGAGCTCGTGTGAAAAAATAGAAAAAAATCCTATTACTACCCCCAAATGCACCATTGTCGAAATATAATAAAATAAATGAAAAATTTGTATTGTACTTGTATTTGTTATTTTTGTATTAAGTGGCGCGAGTATTACTTTCTGAGATAAAAAATGAAAGCAATTTTATCTAACAAGTACGAAATTCTTACATTACTTCTAAAATCGTTAGACACAGATTGAGGCAGTTCAGTCCCTTCATTTTCATTTTTTGGACATAAAGGACAATCCACTCAAAATGAGAGGAATTCGTGAATAATTTGACCAAACAATAGTTGTGTATATACCTACAAAAAATTTATCGGACACTAATGGCCAATTGCACCGTTCGTTTGAACTTTGATTAAAATTTAAAAAGTTGATTAATTGACATTTATCAAAGCAATCGCGAATTAAGTTTATTAATTTATCAATTCTTAAACTTGATACTTAGGAATTCCGGAAAAGTTTTCAGTCGTTTTGTTGTTTGTGGATGTCAGTTTTCCGACTAAATGTTCAATATGAATACTTTTTCAATGACAAAGCTCCTAATGACACCTAGCAGGCGAAACTAGTAGAGTAGATTGTAAAATGAAAAATCTAGTGAGTACAAACTTCCTTTTTCCCTCATTAAAGAATTAAATTTTAATATTACATAATTTTCCCCAACGCGAAAAATACAAATGGATATACCAACCACGAGACTCGAGAGGATGTCATTATGAAAGCGATTAAATCATTATGAAAGTTGATTTTGAGGTCATCATTCGCGATAGATAGCTGGATTATATCGTTTCACCGTGACTAATGCGTCGGCCACCAGAACCTGGTGGATCCCCTGTATAGGAGCCTTCTACGACAAGCACTCATTCATTATCCCTTCTCCTGCACTTCCAGAAATTCAGATTCGGTATTTGTGAAAGAACCGCCGTATCAAGAGCATCAGCGAATCGGAATTTCATTATTTTTATCATCCATTCATTTCAGTTCAGTCTAAACCAAACACTTTTTCGGTTCGCGCTTATACCTACACCAAATATTCACACAAAAAATGGTTGTTGTGGTCCTTGAAAGAATTATGAAGAAGTACGTGGGCAATAATTTAAGGGTTGTCCTGTCAGAAAACCTAGATCCTTTAACCTTCGTTGGAAACAACATCAGAGTGAAAATCCAAAGAAACGAGGGTGATATCAACATAGTTGGTGACAATTGTAGAATGGACGTTTTGAGTGGCGCTGGGGAAAAATTAAATATACCGGAAATAACGGAAAATTCAGTTTTGGACAGGAAGAAACAGAGAAAAATTCGAATACAACGGGAGCAATGTGAGTGTCAAGTTACCTAGGGAAATTCGTCCAGTTGTTATCAACAAGATGTCAAGAAGGAAAAGTCATCGGAAAATCAAAAAGTCTACCATCATTGTTGCACTGGGTCTACATCATCATATCGAATTCCAAACATGTAAGGATAAATCAACGAAATTAATAAGGTTGCAGAATTCGAATTCAAAGGATTCTTCTTCGTGTGAATGCAGTAAACAAATTTTGTTTGATTTTATGCTGATTTAAATTTAATCATTATTTTCCTTTTACCAAATACGTATTTGTAGGTAGTAGATATTTATTATAAACATTATTTATGTATGTGTTCAATGAGCTTGAGTTCCTATATAATTTATTTCAGCGATGTATTTATTAATAATATATTTTTGATACATAAGCATATTGGTTTTTCTTCAATAAATGGAAGTCCCAGAGTTTAGGCATGTTGCATCATTTGCTAACAAAGGGTAGTGTATAATATTGAAAACAATAGTTAATAGGATCATTATGATCATACATCGTGATCAAGAAATTTTATCCACATATCCTACATCAAGAAAAAGCCCTAGTCTGTCATATAAACATAGTTTATATGTCGAGGATACGGGGTGTTAAAATTATAGAAAAAAATGTTTTTTATTAATAACTTTCACACTGCTTGAAATATTTCGTGAAATTTGAGACATCGGTTTTGAGTGTCAAGGAGCACTTTTTGCATAATATCATTTATTTTCTATTCTACCAGTGGCGTCCGTAATGCAGTGAGACTGAATATTTTCAGATAAAAAAATAATACGCCGCAGTTTTTCCGACAATGTAAATTTTTATTTAAATCCTTAGTTAATTTGGAGCAAATTCGGTTTCCTGACTTTTTGCTGTACGAGGCACCGTTACAAATTAAAAAATAAAACTTATTCTCATGCATGAAGAAATCGCCAAAAATACCACACAAAACATAGTCTAATTATTATTAAGTACCCTATCTTATCTATTATTGGCGATTTCTTCATACTAAGAATGTGTTTTTTTTTTTAACCGAAAACGGTGCCTCGTATAGCAAAGAGTTAAGAAACCGAATTTGCTCCAAATTAAATAAATATTTAAGTAGTAATTTTGATGTCGGAAAAACTAGTGGCGTATCATTTTTTTATCTGTAAATATTCAGTCTCGCTGCAGTACGAACGCCACTGGTAGAATAGAAAAGAAATGATATTATGCAAAAAATGCTCCATGACGCTCAAAATCTATGTCTCAAATTTCATGAAAATATTTCAAGTAGTATGAAGGTTATTAATAAAAAACCTTTTTTTTAAACACCCCGTATCTCGGAGAGGAAACATTTTAGGCATATGTTTACATTACAAACAAAGGCACCCTATATATGATATCTGATTATACAGGGTGTCCCGTAATTAGACCGACAAACTTCTAGTGGACATTATAGATCATATTATTTTAGACAGATTCGACCCAAATCATATAATGCAAAATTGCTTCGTTAAGGAGCTAGCTGCTAGACAGGCCCGCCGCTAGCTGTCTGAGCGCCCGCGTGCAAATACTGTTATGCCGCCCCCAATAGGGCGCTACATCAAGAGCGTATCAAGAGAGCAATTCGGGGGGGGGGGTTTATAGGGGCAAGTTTTAGCGAGGGACCTGAACTGATCTTGATCATTCTGTTTTTATCTTTATTTTCGTAATTCTCTCTTCAAAATCACGTACCTACCTAAACTCGGCTAGTAGAAAGGGCGCAATTTGGTAACAGATGGTTTTTTATGACATGCAATAATTGGCAGAAGAAACGACACGGCGACACTGAAAATATCCAACTACTACTACTACTACCTGGTTATTATATTGGGAAAAAGAACATCTGCAAATTTTCTCGTGTAGAATATTCAACAAAATTAGAGATGCCGCAGGAACTTTCTGAATCGATGTTCCCGAGGGCGCAATTCGAAGTTCCGGGAGGGGTAATTTATCGGATTATGTGAATTTTTCGATCTTGAAGTTTTACGCCATAACTGGATCTAGGCGCTCTCAGTATTTCGCCTTGCACCTGCGGAACTTCGGGGGCGGCAGTGCCCCTCCCGGAAATATACCTGAAAGAAACACTGCAGTGAATTCACTAAATTCCGTGGATATACGGAAACTATCAAGGTTGGCCGCCTGTCCTCCCGATCCTTCAGAGAAAAAAGTTCCAAATGTTGAACGGAGTTGGAGAAATTTCAAAGCAGTTGGCAAAGTTTCGATCGCATACGGCAAAAATTCTATGTTTTATGACAGCTGGCAAAATTTTAAAGCAGTTGGAGTTGGACAACCGCCCCCCCTTCTTTTTTCCCCCCCCCCGCTTACCACGTTGTTTCTCTCCTCCAAAAAATTTCATTTTCACTGGATTTGCCGCCCCCCTGGACGTGCCGCCCTTGTGCCGGGCACGCCTTGCACGCCCGCTTACGGCGGGCCTGCTGCTAGAGCCTTGAAGATGACGTCCTGTCCACACTTTTTGCCACATATTCGCAAAACGGAGTCACATAAAATGCTGAAAGTTTACACATTGGCTAATATGAAAAATACGCATCGATTAGATTGAGTACATTTCTTCCATGTCAAGCACATCGTATCATTTGGGGAGGGGCGAAGGGTATTTTTAGTTGAAACTTTTTTAACTTTCATTATTTCGCAAGATTTACATCATTCAGAACTCTGATGTTTTTTCTTGAAAAAAGATGCCTAACCATTATCAAGTGAAAATAAATTCGAAAACAAAAGTGAACATTGAGTACTTAGTGAAAAGAGAGAGAACATTTCAAATCTATTTTTCAGAAATGGTGCATCTAGGAGTTATTATACAAGAGCATCTTTTTTCAAGAAAAAACATCAGAATTTATGAATATGATGTAAATCTCTCGAAATAATGAAAGTTAAACAAGTTTCAACTAAAAATACCCTTCGCCCCCCTCCAAATGATACGATTATGCTTGACATGAAAGAAATGCACTCACTCAATGTAATGCGTATTTTTGATATTAGCCAATGTGTAAACTTTCAGCACTTTATGTAACTCCGTTTTGCGAATATGTGGCAAAAAGTGTGAACAGGATGTCATCTTCAAAGGGCACTAGCTCCTTAACAAGCAATTTGCATTACATGATTTGGGTCGAATCTGTCTAAAATACGATCTATAATGTCTCCTAGAAGTTTGTCGGTCTAATTACGGGACACCCTGTATAGTACTGGGGTTTGCGGTGATTACTTTAAAAATCGATTCGAATATGAAATTCGTATTCTCATTGAAAGATGTCCAGAATACAGACCCTGGTGTGTTGATCAGTAGTAAGAGTATATTTACTTCTATTTTTGCAATCATCCGCCTCGACAATATAATCAGTATGGAAAAAAGGGAAATGAAAGAAGATGAATTAAAACAATCAAGTTTTATAGAATAAAATCCATATAAATTAAATCAAAACATATACAGTTCAACCAAAACAGACGAAATTAGTGATCTCTGAAATGGACGCCTCCTTTTCCTGGAGCTGTAGAAGCCTTGGAGGCCTTAGAGGCTTTAGATGAAGTACTTGTAATCGATCCAAACCTTATACTAGGTGTAGTGGACTTAGTCTCAGATGGTTGTTCGGATTTGATACTAGCTGTCTCTTCTACTTCTTCCTCTTCTTTCTCTTCTTTTGTTACATGATCACCAGGGGTTTTTGGAGGTTGGAACACGAGTTGATCAATTTCCTTTGGAGCTAGTGCTAGGGTGCTCTTCATCTTCCTGACTGCTGCGTTTGGGTCAGCCAGGTTCAGAGATAAGAGTGTTCCAAAAACAATGTGCTGAACAACAGGAAATTTGGCTAGAACCTATAAGAATTTATATTATCTAAAGAGGCATTTTGACCCAAATTTTGGGAAGTTATATTGTCATCGTTGAGATAGTTTTTCATATTTACTTTCGATAAGCAATGGTTATTTATCAACTAGTTCATTAATTGCTACATCAATACCCAAATACACTGATCAACAATTGCTAGGGATCACTTATGAACTTCTCTTCATTTGTATTTTTTTCAAGTTATCTCGTGAATATCTGTACATTATATTATGCTCTAAGGAAAAAGTAACATGTTTTGAGTTGATTATATCAAAGTCTTCCTCACTTCATCGGCTCTTGTTCACAAAATCGATTATCTGTAGGCTGTTACAGGTGGAGTGAAAAGCAATGTGGTATTTGTGATTAAATATGTTTTTTTCTCTCGTTCAAACACATAAGGTGACAATAATTGAAGAAATGAGAACAATATCAGCTTATCAGTCATGCCGAGAAGACGTTTGGCTCCTGTGCAACTAGACCAAATCATACGGTGGATACAGGAAGGTTTGTCCCAGCGAGAAGTGTGCCGGCGGTTGAATGTTTCGCAAAGTGTCGTGAGTCGGGCTTGGAATAGGTTCATCCCAAACGACTCAGTAGCTTATGTTCATGGGGGAGGTCGGCAGCGCAGTACAATAGCTGCCGAAGATCGTCTTTTGATCCTCAATGCTAGGAGAAATCCCACTTACCCGGCGTCGCGGCTCAATAGATCACTGAGAGTTGCAACAAGAGTTCTAATTTCGAACCAGACTGTAAGACGCCGACTACATGTTCGTGGTTTGAGAGCACGTAGGAGGGTACAACATCCCCGTTTGAATAGGGAACAGCGGGTTCATCGACGGCAATGGGCTGAGGAGCACCGCAATTGGACACTTGAAGATTGGAGCCGATGTTTATTTACGGACGAGTCTAGATTTCGTTTGGTCAACTCCGATTGACGTATTCTTGCTTGGAGGGAAAGAGGTCGAAGGTATGCAGAACACTTTATGGTACCCACAACAGCTTTTGGCGGAGGTTCTATATCTGTATGGGGAGGCATTTGTTTGAACCAACGCACAGAGTTGGTTGGCAGAACACCACCATGACCAGCCAGAGATATCACGATATGATTATTGAACCCATAATTGTTCCGTTTGCGGCTGCCGTAGGCGAGATTTCATTTTAATTGACGATAATGCCCGTCCACACCGTAGTCGTCTGGTTATTGATAGGATGGACTGGCCAGCTCGCTCTCCAGACATGAATTGCATCGAACATGTCTGGTCTGAGATTTCAAGACAATTGTCTACCTTAGAACAATCAATCAATAACCTGGAAGACCTTCTAACGCTTTACAGGATATTGGACGAATTTGCCCCAAAATTTTATAAATATTTTGATCTAAAGTATGCCTCGTAGGGTAGAATGATTGAGACGAGCTCGTGGAGGACCAACTAGGTACTAGCTTAACCGAAACTTCAGCATTCTTGAGGATTCATCATAAAATTTTATGTTATTCAAACACAGAATTTTGAGTGTTCCTAATAAACTCTTTTTTTCTCTCCAACTTTCCATTTTCATTCTTTTCTCAAGTGAACCATATTATCAACTGAAAATACTCTGATATCTGACTAAATTTATAATCTTGGAGCGAATATTTCAGAAATAAATTTAGAACAAGTAAGTCATCCCTATCAATTGTTGAGCAGTGTATATCTGTCCACCGCATTAATGAGTATAAAATAATACTGACATTAAATAGCAATTTGAATTAAAAACTATCTGATCATATTTTTTCATGTGAGAATTACTTCTAGGAAATCAATATTTTTATTACCTCTGCTTTGTACTGTACATTTTAACTAATCCTCCATTGACTCTGTTCCATGATGGAACACCACTGACATTCCACAGTTGATTGGAATGCTCTGAGAAAGGACCTGTCTTAACCCTATTGATGTATCTTATACATGCAAAAACATGTATTGGTCAGCATATGATCTACAATTGCTTTCTTCAAAAAAGCAGGGGGCTCAATTTTAGGATGCCCTACAATCAGAGAAATGTCAGAATTTAAAAACTCATTTATGCACTTTATTACCAATCAATTGTGAACTTCCCCAAATGAATGGCACAAACTGATAATCATCTAAGCTCCATACTCCATGGCTACCTGCTGGTTCCATTCTATATTTCTGCTGTAATTTTCTACAGATGTCTAGGTATCTAAAAATGTTAGTTCATATAAAAGAGCAAAAGCAAAGACTAGGCCTCTCCTTTGGGAATATTTGCATCCTGTGGTTATTTTATCCGGATCACTAAAAAACCCTATTTTGAACAAACAACAGAGGAACATCACGAAGGATATTTCATGACCAGTTCCATAATCAATTCTTGTTGAATTTCCAAATCCTTCCAACAAATACACCATAATTTCTGGTACAGACCTGTACAACCTTTCTGGAAGTGCTTTTTGTAGGAGGTCAAACAGATTCTGAAATATTAAAGTATGTAATTCCTGAATTTCTTGAAGTATCTGCAAATCCAAATTCATATACACTTGTATACTCACGTCCTTTAGTTTTTGATAAAATGTTCTGAATGCCTGGTTACCAAATCTTTTGGTTGATCAATTGTGGGAGTTTCATCTATCAGTTTATCGATGCTATCAAGCATTATATCAATGTTATTCACTTGTTCCGAGGAATTATGCTTCCTCTTCATTACTTTTGCCTTCAATGGCTTGATTTATAGCCAAAATAAACCAAGATATTCCTGTGAATGGAATATAACATTCAGGGGTTAGTTTCGAGAAGAGAAGAGAAATACTATTACCAAGTATGCTTCAGATTTTTCCCATAAAGGCATATCAATTTGAGTTTTTATCATTTTGATGGGAACCGTATATTGATGATCTTCATCAACTGAAAAAAAGAAATCGTATCATCTTTGACTAAGGGAATTAAACCATACGTACCGATGCAATTTGTACCTGACACATAATTAGGGGGTGGCCGATTCATTGTATTGTATTTTTGTCTTCTTAAACACCAGATTACAAAATAAGTAACTATTTAAATTAAAAATTTTTGAATCAATTTTGTCCACTATTCAAATTAATTCTGAAATGTCAAATTTATTTATCCCAAACCATAGAAAACTGAAAATCACAGAGCAAATTTTCTTTTTATTCTTCGTTATTGACTATAATTCTATGCTTTCATCTTATCGGTGTTCTGTGGTTTGAACCATAGAAAAAATATATACTAATGAATCTAGAGGCCTTTTCGGAAACTTACTCAGAGTTACTGACTCGATCCATCGGAGTGAGTTATGCACCATAGTATATCTTATCTATGGTTATGCACATACTCGCCCCTCCTGTCAAGCATACACAACATATCAAACGGTGCGGACCAATAAGGAAACAGCACTGTGTCCCGCATGTTTCTACTCTACGTCGACGGTCGAACGACGTGTTGCCGTCGTAATCGTAACGTAACCCGCATCGCATTCGATAATGACAGTGTTTTGTGGTGACAGCGACGATTTTATGTTCTGTGGACGGGATTGACAGCAATCAAATCCAAAACATCGTACATCTTAAAAATAATGGAAACGATATTTCCGTCTTCCGAAGAATTATTTTATGCGAACAAGCCATGAGAGAAAAATCTTTGGTTTTATTGTGGCAAGTGGAAAGTGGAATGGAATTTTTTTCACAGAATAATTCCGGAGGAAACCGTCATATTTAGAAGTTTACACTAATCGAGACAGTTCAGTGACAATGCTTTGCTTTACTTATGATTGGGGGCTTCGATTGAGATCCTACAGCTCATAAGAAGGCCAAAATTAATAGATTGGACGCAACAAAGTATTGAAAAAAAATTAATTTAGTATTCTGTTAAGCCTTAGTTTCGCCCTAATTTGGTTCGTATGTTATTTTTTCAGTATTTGTATTCAATCAAGTAATAGGAACATCTTTCCAGAGTTGGACGATACAGGTTACCACCTAGTTAATAATATTATCATTCTCTGAAGAGAAACTTAGATATCATTCTTTCTGGAAAATTTTTCTCAGATTATTCATGAATCTGAAGATAGCGAATATTTGAAAACTGTAATATGTACAGGGTGATTTTTCAACATGCTGAATCAATCTGAAATTATCACAATAACCACCCTCAAGTCAGTAAAAAATTCTAGAACTATTTTATGTACCCATCAATATTGTGCTACAGCTACACTTAAAATTTAATCGAAATTGAACAAGTATTACGAAAGTGATCAATAAAAGTAAAAGCTATTGAATCTGATAAATCACTTCAGTAGTCTCAATTGAGGCCCTTAACCATAACCCAAACATTGTTCTGAAGCTATCCTGATTAGTGTAAACTTTTTAATAAATGTAACGGTCTCCTCTGGAATCCCAGTTTTATTATCGAATTAACTTAATCTTGTAGTATACAGATTTGTTTATATTCTATGTACATATCTTGAATGATTCGTGTAACGTCTTAAACTTGAAAAATGTGGATAATTTTATTTACAAATGATTAACAGTATATTATACAGGGTCTCTATAAATGATTGTAACAGCGCAGTTGTCTTTGGATTATTTATATAACTTTGTTACCTACGCAGGTTAGGGTGTCAATTATATGACTGGTCAACGGCGGTGCTACAATCATTTATAAGGTATGTAATCACTCAGAAATTTCTACAGAAAATCCACCAGCATTTGATCTATTTGTAGTGTATATGAAGATTAATTGATAGTGTGGCAGTCAATATAAATATTGTCACAAAAAATAAAGCTACACCTGCTTTTATTCAAAACCGATATTTTAGAATATCTGCTTATAAATTTGATTTTCAATACTTACTTTTCATGTAGCTGCATTATCATCTCATAGGGATTAATAATCACAGCAGGTGAATTTAAATTTCACATGATTTTTGAAACACAACTAATTTGTTTTGAAGTAGGTAATAATTAAAAATATATTTCAGACATTTACTTTTCTAACTTTAATTAAGTGCAATACATAATACAATGCAAAAAAATACTGAGGTTAATGCAAAAACTGAAATTTTTGTCCAAGGCCTCTGGAATTCAAACATTTCTTGCTCTTAGAACACATGCTTTGTTCATTGATAAACTGGAAACATATCACCTATGGGTAGGTCAACCTAAAATAATAACAGGCAGTGTTTCAAAAGAAACTGAAGATTGAAGAAGGAAAAAATTAAGCTGTTCATCAATATCTGAAATTATTAAAATGAGCAACATTCATACTTTACACCATACAAAGAAAACATACCATAATTCCATAAACATCCTTTCGACTTCAATAGTACAGCCTGTACAACTGAATTACATTTTTTTTGGGAAATACGACTGTTTGTCAATTTTTCTTTTCCTGGTAGGAGTATTGGAACACTGTAAGTCATAAGCATCATCAATTATTTTTGCTATTTTTCGACCAACACTCTCTTCCAATAAGGCAAGTTTCAGATGAGCTTGTTCTTTCACCACCTAAAATCAAATTTGAAAAAACCGTATGCATGAATATTACCAAAGACTTACACCATATGCTTTAGTAGAATCAATCGGAGCATTTGTTATTCTTCTTGAATCTTCCAAAATCCTCTCTTTTGAGACTCCTTCTATCAATTTAGTGGCAATCATCTTCTGCGCGTCTTTCGTCAAACGTTTAGAACGAAGTAGATCGTCATGACCAACATGCGTCTCCACAAATTTAACGTCCACAGCTGAAATATACAGGTTCAGATATTCTCATTGGAAACATACGATATTCAATGCGATAGAGAGGGTATATATCATATACTCAGGTATATACCTGATTAAATACAATGGAAACCTACCCTTATTAGTTATCTTAACTCGAAATCTCGAAGCACAATAGCCAGACATTTTAATACTTCCACCAGTATTAATGCTTCGTTGGGTACACTTGCTAGTAAATCCTGCGAAAAAACAAAAAGCTGATACATGACCTCTGGTGAATTGAGTGCATTATGCTGAATAACAAATAGGTACACACCTGAATAATTACTACGATTGCATTCATAATAAACCATCAGTCCTTCAGATGATTTCCTATGAGCGTGTTTGATATAATCCACATTTCTGTTATCAAGTGATCTCCAAGTCTCAAATTCTTTCTCATTTTTGAACGTTAAAAATGAAGTTTTGATATCTAGAGAATGAATCTGCTGTAAATGATTGATTAGCATATCATGTTTTTCGTAACCAACTTTGTTTTCTTCAGGGCAAATTGGACATTTTATTAGCCTGTTCCTTTTAGAGGGAAGAGGTTCTTCATTGTGCATATCTCTCAAATGACGATTTTTGGCCGAAACACGTGAGAATTCCTTTTCACAAATTGGACAAGTCACTTTTTCGCTGGAAATGTATAATTTTAATACCAGGCTGATATATTTCTACAATAATAATAATACCTAATATTCATTGACAAGAAACAAAATATTACTATCTAAACACTCACCTTCCTCCTTCCATGTTCTTCAATTTATTTCTTGAAACTTTGCGAATACAAAACAAATAGCTAACTCTGCTAACTGGTTGTATTGATTTGAAAATTTTTCAGCAAACGTCTGACTGACAGTGATCACAATTGACAATATTGACATTGAAAGAAAGAAAAAAACCGTTTCGTTGAGGAATACGATCATAGTCATAGACAAATTTATCTTTCACAGTGTTTTTTGGCCTTCGATAAATTATAACACACCAAAATTGTAAATTTTTTTTTAGCTCCATCAAATGCCTATAATTCCATATTTTGTAGAAACTGCGATAAAAAAAAATGCATTTTCCCTATATTAAATTCATTAGGAACTGCTGAAACGAAAATCGTAACCTTTTTCCCTCATTTTAAAATAGTACGTAACACTGTAACGCTACATCTTAAATGTAACACAAATGTTACAATCGTAACACCTGAAACATCACTGCTGTCAAAGAGAGAAAGATATATTTCTCTCTCTCTCGTTGAGCGTTGACGCACGGTATGCGCATGCATCTGAGTCCGCTGTTTCCTTATTGGTCCGCACCGTTTGATATGTTGTGTATGCTCCTCCAGTCACGCGTCTTACAGAACCAAAACAGTATTACATTTGTCCCGCGTCCCGCTCGATCGTGAACGCCACATCTTGTCATAATGTTCCTCGCCTCATTTGAAGTGGTACACTGTACCACTTCAGTACAAAAATGAGGCGCCTCTTACAAACTCAATTTTAAAACGTGTACTACCCAACACTAATCTGAATACTTATTTTCCATTACATCTATGTAGGTTTTTTGTATTAGAGCTTTTTGTTAAAGTTAAGTAAAGGATCATTTTATACACACCTGTGGATAAAATGATCCCTGGGGTAGGGGCAAAATGATCCCAGGGATCATTTTGTACTACAAGTTAAAGAATATCAGTGAAATAAAAACTCAGCTGTTTATTTTAATGATAAAAGGTATTGTTCATAACAATTTAAGTATGTAAGTAAGTTACACAACATAAAATATTCGATGGGGTGGAAAATAATATTTTTCTCGCACGTTTCTCAAAGTTGATAAAATTTATCGATCACATCAGGCTTATTAAAAGCTCGCACACTCATTGTAATGTCTGGATATCTACGTCTAAATCCACGAAGCCATTCAAGTCCATCTTTTCCCTTAGCTCGGAAAATTGATGCAGTGAATTATTTCTTTCTGCCATTTGGTGAGCTGAGGTTAAAAAATCCTGTGTGGTCAGCCCGTATATTATTTTAGACTCCATGTCCTTAATATAATCAACAAGTACCAGTTCTTGTTCCAGGTTGAACACTGTTTGTTTGCTACATAACTTTTTAGCTGAGCCTACAGCTATTTTATTTTAACCTTTAGCTCTTTTTTTAAATGTCATCACAGGAACCTTAAATTCTCTACTCGCGGCTTTGTATGGCATACCATCTCTGACGGCATCTAATGCCTTTTGAATTTGTTCTTCAAGCCTCTTTTGGCGATTAGTTTTGCGTTATAAAATCTTGGCATGATCTGTAAAAACAAACAAACATTAATGGGGTAAAATGATTCCAGGGATCATTTAGACACATAGAAAGGGATCATTTGCCCCAAATACCAAATTCCAAATTATCGATCAAAACAATACCTTCACATACCGCGTGCGCTGATCGAACATTGCTTAAATTAGCTAACTGCTACTCATACCCGCAAATAAAACAACATTTCAATAAACACTAACATTTAAAAATATTGAAAGTCCAAAAACATGCCAACAACCCGTAGTAGGTATTGGTGGATGTCAAGCGAAGAATTATCTATGAATATACAGGAAGTTTGATAATTCGACTTGATCCTTCGGTTGGAATATATTAGTAGTCGTCATTTGCTGTGAAATGCGTCTAGAGAAAGATGTTTCGTAAATCTATAGTTACGAAGAAATGGCGATTTTTCAATTTTTTTGATAATTTCTGCTTCGTTATCGAAAATGATTTATTTTGTGAGAACTTGATTCTAAATATTCGAAGAATTTTTTTTCAGAGCTAAGGAGCTCATTTTTGGCGAAAAAGTATTCACTAAAAATTCTGATAACCCAAGATGTACCGGGTTTTTCACTATAATTTGACCCCCCCTTCAACTTTGTTACTAAAGGAGATACGAAAAAATGTTTCGTATAAAAGTGTCACGAAATCAACTGAGGTTTTTTGATATGAGTCCAGAAACTGAAATATATACAGGGTGGCCAACATATTGATGGCAACTTCATTTTTTCAAATGGAACACCCTGTATATTTTTCCATGTTTGGCTAGCTCTTTTTCCCCTGATTTTGAATATGTAACATATGTTGGTCTATCCCTTTTATTCTGAGAACCACAGAGTTTCGAATTTTAAGAACCACCTGCCAAGATCTGTAATCATTTTACAATGTGGCAGAGTGCGTTTACTGAAAATGCTCATTTTTGGAGTAATAATAACGTCAATGGGAAGATAAACAGGGTGAACAACATTGAATGCAACTATATGTTTTCAAATGGGACACCCTGTCCTGTATATTCTCCTTTTTTTTTGATAGGCTATTTCCTCCTGATCTCGAATATAAATGCGTATGTGGATGTGTCTCTTCAATTTTCAGAGTTTCAAAGTTTTGAAATTATGACACCAAATAAAAAAATATGTGAAATACCTACGAAATTTTTTATATCCAAACAATCTACTTAAAAGAATTAAATGAATACCTACTTAACAATTACTTAACCAATGAAAAATGATAAACTGTGGTAGTAGGGTAAGAATAAAATCAACTAAAGAAATTGCTCAAAATGACCACCTTCATTCAATACACATAGTTCATATAGTTGTCTCAAGTTGTTTAGACTATTTTTGATAGCAGTATTATGGCTCTGATTCAAGTCAGAAATTAAAGCTTCAAAATTTGTTTCTAATCATAACAATAATATCATTATTCTTTGTGCGTTGACGGGATTACCTAGTTCCGAATTATGGGTTTAATATTGGTTGATTTTATATCATTAATATTATTCTCCGCTTTCATTGATTGTCATTATTGCTGAAGTAATTTTTTTCCTTCAGGAACGGCTATAAAAATGTGTCCAACGGTGTTAAATCGGGACTAGTTGGTGGCCATAAAATGGGTACGCCATTACCAATCCAAAGATCAAATTGGCCACTTAAATATTCACGAACTTCCAAAACGCTATGCCAGATGGTTATTGAAATTAGAAACTCTGTGGTACTCAGAATAAGAAAGATAGACCAACATATGTTACATATTCGAAATCAGGGGAAGAAGAGCTAACCAAATATGGAAAAATATACAGGGTGTTCCATTTGAAAAAATGAAGTTGCCATCAATATGTTGGTCACCCTGTATATATTTCAGTTTCTGGACTCAAATAAAAAAAACTCAGTCGATTTCGTTAAACTTTTATACAAAACATTTTTTTGTATCTACTTCAGTAACAAAGTTGAAGGGGGGGGGTCAAATTATAGTGAAAAACCCGGTACAGGATCATAAATAGCGGCACCTGTTTACTTCATAAAATCTTGATGGAAAAATTGGGAATTACCCGAGAAAAGTATTATAGTCCGGTCTATTTAGACATTCGAAGTTACATAAAGTCCCAACAAGCTGAATTTCTGTGAAGTTGTTCAAAACATAATTATAAACAATGTCTAAAAGTTCCTCATCATTCCCCTGTGAGGAAAAAATTTTATTCGAGGTAAAATGTCAAAAAAATTAGTTTTTCGCGATTTTCAGCAAAACGGTAAGTTTTATCATAAAAGTACCTCAGACAAAAATTGTAGATCATAAAATTATCTATAAAAAATGTATCAATACTTTTTTCTTATGAGCCACCCTTTCTGAGATATAACGATTCAAAAGATATAAAAAGTCGTTTCCACGCCACCTATGAGGTAGTGTACTTAGCGCGTAGTTATAACTTTTGAATCGTTATATCTCAGAAACGGTGGCTCGTAAGAAAAAAAGTATTGATACATTTTTTATAGATAATTTATGATCTACAATTTTTGTCTGAGGTACTTTTATGATAAAACTTACCGTTTTGCTGAAAATCGCGAAAAACTCATTTTTTTGACATTTGACCTCCAATGAAATTTTTTCCTCACAGAGGAATGATGAGGAACTTTTAGACATTGTTTATAATTATGTTTTGAACAACTTCACAGAAATTCGGCTTGTTGGGACTTTATGTAACTTCACTCTCATTTTTTGGTCTAAATAGACCGGACTATTATGAACTAGGTGTAGGTACAAATGTGAGGAAAAACTTTTCTGGTTCGTAATGTTATGAGCAATGGTTGAGTTTGTTGGTACTGTGCGGTCTCATTATGAAACATACATGGTCTGGCACTTGAAGTGTAACCTATTCAAAAGGCAATAAATTCGGTTGGGAGAATAATTTTTATTTATTTAAGGTACAGAACATATGAAAATAATCAAATTTCAGAATCAATTAACTCAATACGACTACCTTTCACTGTGACTATTGCCTTGAGACGCCGACGGTCAAAAAAATGAATAGCCCAATCGTAACTTGCCGGGGTTTTTGCCCACTCACTGACAATGGCTTCCTTCAGTGTCTCAAGGCTAGTATATTTTTCAGTTCGGACCTTGCTTTCCAAAATGGCTCAAAGAGAATAATCTATGGATTCACGTCTGGTTATTTCGAAGCCACTATGTGGCGAAATGAAGTTCGAAACGTTGTGTTTCAAACCATTCGTCGCGCTTTGTGAGCCGGTGCAGAGTCTTGTTGGAACGTCTATGGTCTGCGACCGAAATTTTTGTCTGCTCTCGGCTTCAAAACAGCCTCAAGAATATTTTTCTAATTATGTATCGCATTAACTTTGCCGCCAGGCTCAATGAAAACGATTGGGGAGCGCCCATCCGCGGTTACAGTGGTTCAAAGCATTATTTGTGGCGGTTCCTGGTAGCCAACCGCTGATTGAGATTCTCAAATGTTTAAAAATTGTTCGGGTCGCAAAATTTTCTAGTCAGAAAACACGATGTTCGGAAATTCGACCAAACAAAGCAAATCCTTCTCTCTCCCTTGTCTTATAACTTTATTTTTGCGTCACCATTCAGCAAAATGTTTTTGTACTCTGGTAAACAATACTTATTATTATCACTTAGCTTCTGAATAGCTGATGTCACTGTGGCTGGTGCGTCGATAGCTTATTGAAACTGGTTACACTTCGAGTGCCGGACCCTCTAATGATAGTTTTCCAATATCGGTTTAGACTGATGCTGATACTGACAATATGAAATAAATTGTTTCGGATTAATTTTATTATTATCATGATATATCGTTGAATTGAATGAATGAAATGAACAACAACCACTATGTCGTTATGTCGCTTCATGCTGCAACTTTTTTCTGAGAAGAACTGACATATCTGCTGGCCTAAAAGACCAGTTTAATTAGTATTTTATTCCATTTTTTGAGCGCTCGTTCTACTTACGACGAAAATGGTCTCAAACATTAAGTTTGGCCTCCCTGATGACTAGATTAGATTAGATTAGATAGTGGTCGATCGGCACGTTGATTACCCTTCTGCACTGCGACCAATAAGGTCTTTTGTGCGTTACCATGCTGAAACTACGTTTTCCCAGGAATCTAACCTCCTTAGCAAAGCTGGTTACTTCCTTAGAACACTTCGCTCTTATGTCGGCTGGCGTTAATAACGCGTAGAGTAAGTCTGGTTTGCGCCAGCGCAGTGCATTGGCATAGTATGTGCTCGGTGGTTTCAGTGGCCGATTCACATAACCTACAAATGTCGGAGTTTTCTTTACCGATCTTGTGTAGGTGATATCTCACGGGACAATGCCCTGTGAGAAGGCCGATTAGCAGCCTTAACTCGTTTTTTGACAACGATAGAGCTTGTTGAGCCTTCTCTTTGGAAGGTTCGATTAGTCTCTTTGCTTGTCTTTGACCGGATGTGTTTATCCAGTAAGTAAGAGTGTTTCTCCCTTTTTTTTCCCAAATATCGACCTCTGCCCTAATCAGTGTAGGTGATACCCAACAGGCAACAGGAGGGCACGGGTCCGGTGAAGGGTGGGATGACTAATCCGTGGTCGAATTCAATTCTGTCGTGCGGCCATCTGTTCATCCCTCCCTTCCGGCCGTTAGCACGATTACTTTCGAAGAGACTTGAGATTTTCATGGTTAGTTTGGTTTCCAATAAATGCCGCGGTTAAGTTCGTTAACCAACCAAATCGTACAGGGTGTTCCATAAAATATGGCCATTCAGAATTTTTGTTCCTCAATATCTCAGACAAAACGAATCCAATCGAATAATAAGCCTCATACAAAATTTTGTGGCTAAAGTATAAACACAATCATATAAAATTCAATTGGAAGAAAAAACTTCATATTTCTATAACAAGATATCCCATTCTTGTGAAATTCATTATGTGAATGAAGATTGATATACTGGATGCAAAATTTTAAGAAGATCACATCATCAGAACCATAGAATTAATTTTTTTTTAATATTCGATTTTTTACATATTCAATTTTTTGAATAATTCCCAGAATTTAATTCAGATCGTGTTGAGATTTTGCATTCATATACTCAGCATGAATCTCAAGTGCTGTACAAAATTTTGAGGTAATAGAATGTTTGCTCCACCAAAGACCGAGCCCTCAAAAGCACCTGATCAGGGCTTTTCTAAAATTTCTGCTATGCATTCTGATCGAACAATTAAACGACAATATATATATTTTCAGATAATTGGTTGGGAAGAAAAAGCATTGTTCATCGAACAACGATTCATTACCTTCGATGGCTTCATCAGGGCCATCGTTCTCAGCAGACAAGGCACGATTGGTCTTAACGTTCCAGAAATGATGGCAAGGCTCACTGGAAAAGATATTTCATATCGACCTGTTCCGCCTCCAGAACTAGAAGACTGGCTGAGATCTATCGAAAAATCCAGTGAAAGATTGAAGAAAAAAGACTGAATTTAGTTTAATGTATGTTGAAGGAAATAGAGAATATGTGGTGGTTTTGAAAATGTCAGTTTTTGTGACGAATTACAATAAACATCTCTTCCTGATGTTCAGTTTCATTTGTACCTATATTTTCGTCGTTCTGTAACATTAATGGAATAGTATATTATGGAACGAGCGTATAATGATAACTGTTATTCTCTAGGTGAAGTTATAGGCTACGAGTCGTAAGCGAGTGGACCAAATCACCGTGTGAATAATATCCATTATACGCGAGTAGCACTATATACTTTATCTACGACTACTGAATATATTTTTTGAAGATTTTAACATTTTGCGACCTCGACAAGACTCTTCTATGACAAGCGTGGAAAAAGTCAAGTTGACACATGAGAAATTTTCGGAAAACTGGTTATTGTATATTTTGTAATGAAAAATGCTTTGATTGATATAATAAAACAAGATTTGGCCCTCGATTGACAAGGTATACCCATATTTGTTAGTTGGAGTACTTCAGTATACTGAAAAAATACGAATTTTAGGAATATTATATCAAAGCTTAATCTATGAATCATCTGACAGCATTGATTAATATCTCATTATTCCCTTGTGATTAATGGGTATTATTATGGCCTAGCACTGAGACCTACAATGGACGGATTTTACAATTTTCGTGGATAAAGATATACTCCAGCTGACAAATATGGATATACCTTGTCAATCGGGGGCCAAATCTTCTTTCATTACATCAATTGAAGCTTTTTTTATTACAAAATATACAATTACCAGTTCTCCGAAAATTTCTCATGTGTCAACCTGACTTTTTCCACGCTTGTCATAGAAGAGTCTTGTCACGGTCGCCAAATGTTAAAACCTTCAAGAAATACACTGCGCGAAAAAAATTAACGAACATTCTGAAAATCTCTATTTCAATGAAAGTTAACTCTACATTGGCTTCATAACTTATTTTTTATGTTCTCTCGGGAAGGTTTTGAACGAAACAAGACACATTAAATGGAAGAAAAATTCAGGAGAAAGAGAAAGAATAATTTTCAAAATTGATGGAATGCTGATAAGTGATTTAATACTTGGTATTTCCACCCCTTGCGTTAATTACAGTTCGGCAACGACGGTTCATACTCAAAATGAGTGATCTCAAAATGTTCTGATCTAATCCTTCCCAGATTTCTCTGAGTTAGATTCCTAAGTCATTAAGAGTAGCTGGATGATGTTCTGAACTTCTCAGCCTTCTATTGAGGTTGTTCCAAACCTGCTCAATCGGATTGAGATCTAGACTTTTTGCTGGCCATTCCATTCGAGAGACTTCAACCTCTTCAAGGTACTCCTGAACGATGCGCGCACGATGGGGTCTGGCATTATCGTCCATAAAAATGAAATTTTCACCTATGTATGGGGCACACGGCACTACATGATCTTCAAGAATGTTCCTTATACCTATCAGCATTTATGGCTCTATTATCAACGACCACTAAGTCTGTGCGAGCAGTCAAAGATATTCCATATCATAATCGATCCTCCCCCGAAACCAGTAGTATTCAGGAAATTGCACTGAGCATATTTTTCATGCGAACGTCTGTATATAATGGAACGTCGGTCACAATGGTAGAGGCAGAATCTAGAGTCATCTTTGAAGAGATATCTTTCCCAATCAGCCCCTTTCCAATGGATATGCTCTCTCGCAAAATCCAAAGGCTCCCTTCGATGGGCTGGGGTAAGAGCTGGGCCTCTTGCCTCGACACGAGGCCTTAAATCATATTCTCTGAGGCGATTTCTTACTGTCTGAGTGCTAATTTGCACCCCATGAGTTTGCTCCAGCAGATTTTGAAGGAGGCGAATGGTTGCAAACCGTTGTCTCAACGAAGAAACTCTCAATTAACGTTCTTGAATGGCAGTTGTTACCTATGGTCTTCCCTGTCCTGGTCTTCGGACATTCATACCTGTCTCCCTGAATCGCTGCAACATTCTGGACACACTTGTATGGGAAACTCCAAACCTTTCTGCAATTCTCGTGTATGTCCAACCTTCTTCTCACAAAACTACCGCTTGGGCACATTCCTCTTGGGTCAAATTGCGTGTTTCTCGTTGCATAGCGATCGAGTGTAGAAAATCAAACGAAAGAAAAATTAGTGATTACTAGAATTGGTCGAGAACAACTGATTTTGGAATGGAGCCAATTCTTGCAAAATCTGATAATATCATCTTTTTTTATTCATGCTGGGAAGAAACGTCTGTATTGAAGAAAAACATTGAAAGTGGATAACATATGCATGCATAATTCTGATGAAAATAATTATCATTGAGAATACCTTCAGTTGTAGAATAAATTTGAGATTTCCATAATGTGCGTTATTTTTTTTTGTGCAGTGTATATTCAGTAGTCGTGGATAAAGTATAGTATGCTACTCGTGTATAATGGTAATTACTGGCTGACTTGGCAGACCTCTTAATTTTTTTACATTATTAGTTCGAGCCGCAGGCAAATAGAAAACCGCTGTCGATCTCGCTGCTAGTTTTGAAACATTGAAACACATCTTCGGCAATAGATATGGTGAGTCTATTCTGTTAGCGAACAATCCACGAGCAATCTTGGCACATTAATCCTCATGTTTTCAACCAACGTGGACATCCTTGATTTAAACAGGTCTACACCACGCTCAGTATACCGTTCCGTTTTCTTGGATATCACGTATTAATAAAATTCTACGTCAAGTCTCGACATATGACAGTCATAAATACGGCACCATGCCAAGTGGGCATAATCCATCTTGCTAACAACCAAGGCGAAAAAGAGAGTCCTCAAAATCGACCCATCTTAATTTTTCAAGATACAGGGTGTTGAAGTTATACCTAAAAACTGAGTAAAGAAGGGGTACGCAAAAGACATTTCGAAGTAAACATTATTTTTAATTCTTCTTTGAATTTGTGACGAAATTTTTTGTGCCTTTCAAAATGAATTTCACTCGAATTCGATATCTTGTTATGGAAATATGGAGGTTCTTCTTTTCAATATTCCAATTGAATTGTGCTTTTTACGTTTCTAACTTGGATATTTCAACTCATATAAATTATCTCTAGATCATTTTTGTTCAGAAGTTACCTACAGTATTCAAGGCCTGCTACATTTTACATACATTCAACCTCGAATTTTTGATAAGTCATTAATTTTTTTCATGTTATTTTATAAAGATCTTATGCAGAAATATGCCTTCGGAGTATCTATAGTTATTGAAAATGCTATTTTCGAACACTGCTAGTATGATTTTAAATGCAGAAGATTAAAAGAATTTTTTGGAAAACTTGCACGAAAATTCATCAGAAGTTAAGTTGTTAAACTTGTGATATTCATAGGCCTATAAATAAATCCAATAAAACATGGATTATCGAAGTAGATAAAGCAACTATCAGAAACCTCGTAAAATAATGCGATTTTTATTGACTGGAGAATTATTTCTGAGCAGAATTTTAATTGATCGAAAAATATTTTCACGGATCATTCGCATAGGATTAATTTTTTTCTTATCTCGTAACAATGAAGATTCATAAATAGTTAGAACTGGTGGTATATGCCGGCATATCTGAAGACAATATACAAAAATATTGCTTGAGTTTCTTTTCAGCATCTTTAGAATTTATAATAAAATTACAAAATATTAATATGATTGCAATAAACATATTAGTGTTTTCACTTTAGTAGACAACTTCATTGGATTTACAATCGATCAACTGGATTCAGTCACTTACGTAGCACAAAAATCTCTCGAATATAAAACTGTTCAACTGGAGGGAAAAATTCTTTGCCTGATGCATTGAATTTCGTATGTTTTCAATGTGAATTTCCAAACCTGTATTTCTGAAAAGCGAGCCAAAACGTATAACTACTTGCAATCTACTTCAACTGGAACTCGACATAAGAGAGATAATGGAAATGGTAAGATCGGGAATATCAGGGCTGCTGGGCCAACCTAAAAGCACAGTAGCCTAAAAATCCCTTCGGATCTAATGTAAATTGCGCAACTTTCAAGTATACCTACAGTCTATCCAAACTCACTTTAAAAACGAGTAGAAAACTTATGCCAAATGTTCCTTCGATATTTTGCCACTTCCATGAGCGTACGCAAAAATGGCGCACCAATTATATTCAATACAGCACTACTACCTTTGTGATCATAGAGATATTCTATTTCTTTGTTTGTGATTTACCTGATGAGATGAAAACGTCTTCCTCGTTTTCACGAACTACGTTACTGCAAAAATTTGATAATCCGGTAATAGTAAATTGTTTACAGGGTAGGAACACACTGTTATTCCTGGACGATTGGGAAGATTGCTATCCAACACAACTATCAACAAAACTTGAGTCCAGAAATTTGCTTCCTACGAGGTTAACATTCTTTACATACCAATGCTGCTTGGAAATTCATTATTAAACTTGGAAACGTATTGCTTTAATTGCCAAACTTGATGCTTGTAAATTCAATATCTGGTATTCTTGTAAGTTGAATATGACAAGTGTCTCCAGAGCTAGTTATGGTATTGAATACTGCTTCAATAGAATTATTGCCAAAGAGATCAGGAGAAAAGTACCAATATGCGTATAAACATTTATGTAGAACACTAGCAGCTGTGTGGGAATTATATTTCTCTACTTTGAGGAATTTTTTACTTCTTATTCAATTTTTTTCGGGAATATCAGAATCAGAAGTTCCTATCGATTCGCGAAAAACAATATTCAACCAATCAATGAGTCTCAATGTAAATCGTAAGCTTGGTTCCGAGGTGTGTCCTAAAATTCTGAAGCTACTCGAGAATTAGTGGAACAAAATTAATTCCAAATCTCTTACTAACTTTCTCGAAATTTGAACACACCTTGTAGAATGCCTATACAGGGTGTCCCAAACCTCGGCGTCAACTTGGAACTGGGCGAAAAGAAAAGTTATAGGTACTAGTTGTCAGAAAAATATTAAAAAAATCTAACTTGCATGATTTTAAAATTGTGGGCATTTGAAAAACACGCAAAATTTCACACCCTTTGACAGTCTTTTCGCTCCTGTTGCCACAAATATCAACTTTATTTTTGCTGTGTAAACCTGAATAATGTTTGTCTAAACTGTAATCAAAATTTCAATACCAGCTGCTCTATAGGTTCCATAAAAATAGGGTAAACTTCTCAGAAAAAAATTCAAATTAAAAATTGCCTATAAACAAAACGTGCCATAATCTAAAACTTTATTTACTAGTCAGTGATACTCTTTTGTAATTGTAGGAAAGTGTTATATTAGAGTGAAATAATGTTATTTTTTTGTATTTTTGTTTTGTTTTTATATTTTGCTTTTGTAAGCTAAATTTAGCTGTAAACTAGGCCCTGGTGCCAGTACTTGTACTGTTTTAAAGTCAGGAATAAATATTGTTTATTATTATTATTTATTAATATAACTGACTGTATTGAAAAAAATGTACTACGCAAGTTTGGCAAGTTTTGTCAGAAGTTGGCGCATTTAGTGAGGATTCCAAAATGGTATAACTCTTGGTAATTTGTAGCTACCGTAGTTCAAATTCGCTTTCTATTGCCTTTGAATACACTCTTTCTTTATCTGCTTGTTGTTGTATGTTTGTTTCCGATTTGCATTTCGGAACCTGTGTAATATGTTGATATAGGGTGTACATTATTCAAAGGATGCTACAAAGTGTTACATAATCTGAAATTAAATCAATCAATCCAATTCAATTCGAAATATAGTCGAATGACTCGAAAGAAATGAGGAATGATCCTCTATATAGGCAAGGAAAGATAGGAGACATTTCCTAGTGGAATTTTACAAATGAATTCTTCCATAGTATGTTCTTCCGAGATTAAGAAATGATAAATAAAATAAAACACACTATTACTGTTTATTAAAATCTTCGGCTATCGATTTCGGAATTATTCCATCATCAGGCCAGCTGAAAGTATACAAATGTAGAACATGTATTTATTCAGGCGAGAGTATGCAACTTACTGTCTTGAATTAAAATGAACACAAACTGTTTAAAAACATTAAAAGTGGTCCTCCTCTGTCAGAATTGTTAAAATTTGTAAAATTCTAGTCAACCTTTACTACCAATATATCTTTCTTGTGGGAATGTCAACTGAATATGGAACTATAGGATATGTGCGAAATGTGATATCTAATATGTTAATATATGTGGTCTATTGGTGGCGGGAATTTTTGAATTTTATATTTATTGTTGTTTTTTAGGAATCTATGAGTTTAAAAATGCTTCTTCTGTCGAATTCTATATTATCATTGAATAAAAATTGGTTGTCTTTATTTTTTAAAATTTCTATTTGTTCGAGTAATATAATTTTATGGTAGTTATTTTCTTTATGAAGTATTTTCAGATTATCTAAGGTGATATGATGTCCGGTATCGTTTAAATGTGTGCCTAAAGCGGAATGGGGTTGATTTCTTTTGTGTTTTTTGAATCTTTTTTCTACATTTCGAGTTGTCATTCCTATGTAAAATGAAGGGCAGTTTGTGCATGTTATTTCATAGACTCCGCTGAATTGTTCAAGTTTAGATTTCATTTTATTATCGATCAGTATATCCCCTATTGTTCTGTGTCGTTTATTTGTTAGTGTATAATTGTATTTCCCTAAAGTATGTTTTAGTTTTTCATGTAGATCTTTGTAGTAGGGTGTTGATATGAAATATTTCCCGATGGGTGTGTGGGGGTAGATCTTATCTAGAATTATTTTTCTTTTCATTGATTTTAGAATTTCGTTGATATATGATTCAGAATTTCAGAATTTTACAAATTTTAACAACAATTTTACAAATTTTAACAATTCTGACAGAGGAGGACCACTTTTAATGTTTTTAAACAGTTTGTGTTCATTTTAATTCAAGACAGTAAGTTGGATACTCTCGCCTGAATAAATACATGTTCTACATTTGTATACTTTCAGCTGGCCTGATGATGGAATAATTCCGAAATCGATAGCCGAAGATTTTAATAAACAGTAATAGTGTGTTTTATTTTATTTATCATTTCTCAATATTCCTAGTGGAAATTTAGTGATGTTAAACCCTATAGTAGACTATGTAAAGTTCCTCATGGGACACCCTGTTATCTTAGTTTTCCCTCATCCATTCCGTTACGGATCAGAAATCTGTTGCATACCCCTCATGCAGCATCCTCCCCTCAAAAGGCTACATATGCGCGAGCATTTCATAAGTTTATTTCAAACGTAGGTCCTTCCGACAATTTGTCACATTTGAAATTTTGATTCAGGGAGAAACATTGTGTTTGTGTGAACGTGCATTGCGTCCGTATTTTGTTTCTAGACACCATAACAATTATATTGAATTTCCATGGGTTGCTGGTGTACCGCTCCTGCGTTTCTCATCATTTTTTTATCATTGGTCTTGAGCTACGAAGTTGCCGAAGGAAAAAGTGAGTTTTATGAGAAATTGCTTTACATCTTTTGTTTTACGGAATTATTTCGTTCTGAGAATTTTTTGCATAGATAAACTGCATTAATTTCTGATCAGAGAATGAATTCACTTCACTTTCTTTTTTAAGCGCTCGTTCTACTTAAACGAGTGCTTTTTCGTTTAGACCAAATGCCTATTGTTTACGAGTTTTGAGCCGAAAATGTTTCTTCTTTGCGTTTTGGTAAGTTAAGAGTACGTTTTAAAACACAATTTTGAGCGCCCGTTCTACTTAAACGAGTGCTATATCGTTTCGCCCAAAAGTCTGTAATTTTCGAATTTTCAGTCGAAAATGGTCTCAAACGAAAAGGTTCAACTACCTGATGACGAATTCGTGGTCAAATTCAATTCTGTTCGTATGACCGTCCGTCCGGCCGCTAGCACAATAACTTTCGTCCTAGAGACTTGAAATTTTCAGGATGAGTTCGGGTCTCAAATGCCTCGGTTGAGTTCGTTAACCAGCCAAATCGTACAGAGTTTTCCATACAATATGGCCATTCAAAATTTGTATTCCTCAATATCTCAGAAAAAACGAAAACAATTGAAATGAAATGTTACAGCCAAATGCAAGATGCTCATAACAAGCCTCATGAAAAATTTTGTGGCCATAATGTGAACAAAATCAGAGAAAATGCAATTGGAAAATTGAAAAAAAGGAACTCTATATTTCCATAAAAAGACATTCGATTCGAGTTAATTTTTTTAATGTAGATCGATATTCTGAATGTTCATCCAGAATTTCGTGGCCATACTATTAACAGAACCATAGAAAATTCAATTGGAATAGGTATTGAAAAGATGAATCATTATATTTCCATAACAGGATATCCGATTCAAGTGAAATTTCTTTCGTGAATGATGATTGATACACTGAATCTTCATGGAAAATTATGTGGCAATAGTGTCAATGGAACCATAGAAAATTCAATTGGAATATTGAAAAAAGAATCTTTATAATATTTCCATAACAAAATATCCGATTTCAGTGAATTTTATTTTGAGAATCAAAATTACTACACTAATGCTCAGTTGCAGGAACGTCCATTAAAATTTAAAGGTCCATTAAACCCTTAATCCTCCATTAGTTCCTTGTAATAATGGAGGATTAAAAGTTTAATGGACCTTTAAATTTTAATGGACGTTCCTGCAACTGACACTAAATGTTCAAGCAAAATTTCAAGAGGATCGCATCATCAGAACTATAGAATTTAATTTTTGTATTGATTTATTCTTTATATATTTCACTTTTTGAATAATTTCCAGAAAATAATTCCGATTTTGCTTGAAGCTGCATTTATATATTTGGTATCAATCTCAAATCCATACTAATATTATAAATGCGAAAGTAACTCTGTCTGTCTGTCTGTCTGTCTGTTACTCTTTCACGCCTAAACGGCTGAACGGAATCTGATGAAATTTGGTATGGTGATAGATGATAACCTAGAAATGGTCATAGGCTATAAATAATCACGCCATCGTTCTTAGGGGATAGGTAGTAGGCAGATAACTAAATTGAGTTAGTGATTTTTAGTCGTTTTTGTTGGGACTTTTGCTCTTTCACGTCTAAACGGCTGAACAGATTTTGATGAAATTTAGTAAGGTAATAGATGGTTACCTGAAAACAGATATAAGATCAAAATGATCACGTCATCGTACTTATGGCGTAGGAAGTAGGCAGAAAACTGAATTGAGTAAGTGATTTTTTTATGGTTTTTCCTGGGAGTTTTGCTCTATCATGCCTAAACGGCTGAACGGATTTTGATGAAATTTGGTATGGTGATAGATGATAACCAAGAAATGGTCATAGGCTATAAATTATCACGCCATCGTTCTTAGAGGGTAGGCAGTAGGCGGATAACTAAATTGAGTTAGTGATTTTTAGTCGTTTTTGTTGGGACTTTTGCTCTTTCACGTCTAAACGGCTGAACAGATTTTGATGAAATTTAGTAAGGTAATAGATGGTTACCTAAAAACGGATATAAGATCAAAATGATCACGTCGTCGTACTTAGGGGGTAGGAAGTAGGCAGAAAACTGAATTGAGTTAGTGATTTTTTTATGGTTTTTGCTGGGAGTATTGCTCTATCATGCCTAAACGGCTGAACGGATTTTGATAAAATTTGGTATGGTGATAGATGATAACCTAGAAATGGTCATCCATACTAATATTATAAATGCGAAAGTAACTCTGTCTGTCTGTCTGTCTGTCTGTCTGTCTGTCTGTTACTCTTTCACGCCTAAACGGCTGAACGGATTCTGATGAAATTTGGTATGGTGATAGATGATAACCTAGAAATGGTCATAGGCTATAAATAATCACGCCATCGTTCTTAGGGGATAGGTAGTAGGCAGATAACTAAATTGAGTTAGTGATTTTTAGTCGTTTTTGTTGGGACTTTTGCTCTTTCACGTCTAAACGGCTGAACAGATTTTGATGAAATTTAGTAAGGTAATAGATGGTTACCTAAAACAGATATAAGATCAAAATGATCACGTCATCGTACTTAGGGCGTAGGAAGTAGGCAGAAAACTGAATTGAGTTAGTGATTTTTTTATGGTTTTTCCTGGGAGTTTTGCTCTATCATGCCTAAACGGCTAAACGGATTTTGATGAAATTTGGTATGGTGATAGATGATAACCAAGAAATGGTCATAGGCTATAAATTATCACGCCATCGTTCTTAGAGGGTAGGCAGTAGGCGGATAACTAAATTGAGTTAGTGATTTTTAGTCGTTTTTGTTGGGACTTTTGCTCTTTCACGTCTAAACGGCTGAACAGATTTGATGAAATTTAGTAAGGTAATAGATGGTTACCTAAAAACGGATATAAGATCAAAATGATCACGTCGTCGTACTTAGGGGGTAGGAAGTAGGCAGAAAACTGAATTGAGTTAGTGATTTTTTTTATGGTTTTTGCTGGGAGTATTGCTCTATCATGCCTAAACGGCTGAACGGATTTTGATAAAATTTGGTATGGTGATAGATGATAACCTAGAAATGGTCATAGGCTATAAATAATCACGCCATCGTTCTTAGGGGGTAGGCAGTAGGCAGATAACTAAATTGAGTTAGTGATTTTAAGTCGTTTTTGTTGGGACCTTTGCTTTTTCACGTCTAAACGGCTGAACAGATTTTGATGAAATTTAGTAATGTAATAGATGGTTACCTAACAACGGATATAAGATCAAAATGATCACGTCATGGTACTTAGGGGGTAGGAAGTAGGCAGAAAACTGAATTGAATTAGTGATTTTTTTTATGTTTTTTGCTGGGAGTTTTTCTCTATCATGCCTAAACAAGTGAACGGATATTGATGAAATTTTGTATGGTGATAGATAGTAACCTAGAAAAGGATATGGGTTATTAATATTCATGCTATCGTACTTGAGGCGTAGGCAGTAGGCAGAAAACTAATTAAGTTAGTGATGTTTAATCGTTGGTTTTGGAAGTTTACCTCATTCACGCCTTAACGTCTGAACGGATTTTTATAAGACTTGGTTCATATAAAGATAGGATCCTAGGCACGGACACAGGCTACTTTTTACGGCGGGAAAATACCTCATTCCAACGTAAATCTAGCGTGATCGTGTCAAGAAGCGCATGACGCCATAGCTACTGAAATGATTTTGATGTTTTTTTTTAACTGAGTGTTACTAAGACTTCAATTTAGTATTTGATCACTTTTCTAACTTAGAGGGTCGGTAGGCGGACGAAGTCGCGGGTAAAAGCTAGTCCCATATAAATTTTGAGGTAATAGTCCTGCTCAGGGCTTTTCTTGATTTTTTTTAATGAAGTGGACTGAGCCGTTTTGAATGCATATTCCTCTAAAATTATTTATTTATTTCGAAGTGCTGAATTAGCTCCCTAAATTTGGAAACGTTGTTTCATAACACCCGGTATAACAGAAAGATATCTCGCACTCCGTTGCAGAATGGCGAATGCGCAGGTCCCAATTCTCTGCAATGGAAAACTTGTTGGTTGAGATCAAGTTTGATAAATTTCAAAATAGAGTGAGTACTAGAAAACTGAGGATATTTTTCAATATGTCAGGATAACTGAAAAGTTGGAAAAATATAAGATGATTCTGTAGTACCCTACCTACATTTCAAAACTTTCATCCGTTGTTTTAGTAATTTCGTTCGGGGAATGTTTCTAGATAATATAATATATTATATATTATTTTATTATGTTGTTGATGATCGGTCGGCTTGAGTTCTTGTGTTAACTCAACTTTATGAGCCTTAAGACCCGAAGCTTTTTGCAAAATACGGTGTAACGCCGTTTGTGGAATGCTTAATTCCAAATAACGACGAGCAATGGACAAATCAAGGTTTTCTTCAACACTTTAGGCTACAGCAGCAATATTCTCGGCTGTTCTTGAGCGAAGTGCAAGGGTTTTATTCTTCACATCACTAACTTGTCCTAACAGCTCGAATTTTTCGACCAATCTTTTTATTGCGGTCCGACAAGGTGCTTCACGACGACCCAAAAATGTTCGAGCTTTACGAACCGCCTCTGCCGAAATTTAACCATTTTTATAGCATATTTAATTATTTCAATGCGTTCTTGAAGCGTGTAACGTTTCATTTTTTTAATGGCTCCCAAAATATTTAAACGTGGTATAACAGAAAGATATTCGAAGATACGGCGATTTTTAAACTCTTTTGAAAATTGCTGCTTTGTGATAAATAATTAATTTTGTGAAAACTACTTGACTCTAAATGAAATAAATGAATTTTTTTCAAAGCTAAGGAAATGGGTCTAATTTCTGGAAAAAAAGTATTCACGAAAAATTCTGATAACCCAAGATATACAGGGTCATAAATAGATACACCTTTTTCTCTCAAAAAATCTTGATGAAAGAATTGAAAATTAGTCGAAAACATTTAAATGAACTGGTTGTATAAATGTGAAAAAGAACTTCCTTGTTTCTTCAGCTTCTCACAATGGTACATAGGTCAATAATTCCTTCCTGCAATCAGAAACTATGGCTGGAAAACCGAACACGTAGACGTAAGAGACTTTTTCGAGTCATTCAGATTTCCTATTTTTCCTCTTTCACTCGAACCATGGACCGCTTACGAATCAGGAGTGAAATAGAGGATATCAGAATGACTCGAAAAAGTCTGCTACCTATCCAGTTTTAAGGCCATAGTTTTTTATTGCATGAAGGAATTATTGACGTATGTACTTTTTTGAAAAACTTACGAAACAGGAAATTTTTTCCTTACATTTGTACACCAAGTTCACTATACTTTTTTCGAGTAATTCTCAATTCTTTCATCAAGATTTTATGAGAAAAACAGGTGCCGCTATTTATGATTCTGTATATTTCGGGTTATCAGAATTTTTAATGAATACTTTTTCCCAAAACATGAGGACCATCTCCTTAGCTTTGAAAAAAAAATCATTGAATATATAAAGTCAAGTACTTTCTACAGAATTTATGATTTTCAATAACGAAGCAGAACATTTCAAAATAACTGAGAAATTGCCATATCTTCGTAACCATAGATTTTCGGACCATGCTCCACTAAACGCATTTTGCTTCAAATGACTTTTAGTATATTCTCTTCAAAGGATCACGTCGAATTACCAAACACTCTGTATAAGTTGAATAAAAAATAGTATGTTGAGATTCCATATATCACAAGCTTTTCAACGAACCGACACAACACATATGTTTGCATTTGAAAGAAGAAAGTTGGTGGCGTTGCAGCTTCTAGGTTGAAGAAAAATATCTCACTTTATGTCCAAAAATGCTTTTAACTCGAAACTAATTTATGTGTTTCAGCTTTTCCTTCGTAAGTACCTAATTCAAAAGATATCAATATCATCAAGGACTTTCCCCCAACCCTGTAATTTAGGTTGGGATGTAAATTGGAAATGTGTGGAGTAACTACACGTAATTTGGGGTGGCCCAGAATGAGGCTTAGCGATACCGAGGCGCTGTAAAGACTAGAGAATTTCCTAAGTGATATCCAATATATCGATTGAAATATAATCTGGGAGAATTCTGCATTTCTAAAAAACTTTTTAGGTTTCACTCCCAGTCTCTGAAATAGAAATAATTGAAACATGTTTTAATTAAGATGAAGTGCTCCAGTGAAAATCTTTGCACTAATTTGTCAGGAGCAGATTGAGATTGAAAAAATTTTTGCCTTACAGTATGAAAAGTATAATGTAATATTTTGGTGTCTATATCAGACATCTTCTTCAGAAAAATTTGGAAAATCTTCGGAATTGTGTGTTTTTTCGTTTGCAGTTTAATTATTTCAATATATTAATATTATATTAATTGTATTATTGTAATTGGACTGCAAACAAAAAACACACAATTCCAAAGATGTTCCAAGTTTTTTCTGAAGAAGGACAACATTACATTATACCTTTCATTTATTTCTTTTTTAGTTATACTGGTTGGCAATTTTTCAATCTCATTTTGCTTCTGACAAATTCGTGCAAAGATTTTCACACGAGCATTTCATCTTAGTTAAAACTATTTCTGTTTCAGAGACTGGGAGTGAAAACCTGAAAAGTTTTTTAGAAATGTTATCCAATAACTTTCTGCAATTCAAATTGGCGTTTCTGTATTACAACTCGGTTTTTCTAATCTGAATTTCGTTTGTCTGAATTAAATTAACTATTTCCAAATTCAATTTCTGTTTTTTTAATTAGATATTCCTATTTTACAATAGGTATACATGTTCCCTTTTCTGAAATTGAACTTTGATTTTCTGAATTATAACTGCACAAGGTGTGGATACATACCTACTGAAACATCAATGATGAATAGATAATCAGCTCATATTCATGATCGCTCAAAAATTATGATTGTATGAGTAGAGTCAGTAATTTGCATAGATCCAATCCTCGAATGATTTGGGTTATTTGATCGACATCATGCTGTGGGAACTGCATATTGTATCAAATCACCTGATATACAATTATCTGCAACACATAAGTTAATTACTGATTGAACAACTATTACTAACGTAACTGCAAACATTACTGACATATTCATAGGAATTCGACAGGTAATTATTCGAATTTTGGGTTCGTGCTGCAGATATAGATCAGATTTTCGAGTAGCTGTTTAAATTTTGGCCACTTAATAGTTATTCAATCAACTGGGTTGTTAATGACAGCGACTAATGGTCGAAATATTTAAACGCGTTCGGAACGCTCACGCGTTAATACACTGCGCCAAAAAAGTAACGCACATTATGGAAATATCAAATTCATTCTACAACTGAAGGTGTTCTCAATGATAATTTATTTTTATCAGAATTATACATGCATATTTTATCCACTTTCAACGTTTTTCTTCAATACAGATGTTTTTATCCCGGAAGGAATACCTTACTTTTTGTACCCCTCTGAAAGTCTGAAGATGGTTGTAATACCGAAACACGTGACAGATTTCTGAATAAACTGTGAAATATAAACTAAGTGTACTTTCAATATAAATTGTTATAATGTTTCACCTAGAACAAACCGCAAACTCAGGAATAAAAAAGATGAGATTATCAGATTTTAAATGTATTGGCTCCATTCTGAAATCAGTTGTTCTCGATCAATTCTAGTGATCAATAGTTTTTCTTTCGTTTGATTTTTCACACTTGATCGCTATGCAACGCGAAAGACGCAATTTGACCCAAGAGGAATGTGCCCAAGCGGAAGTTTTGCGAGAAGAAGGGTGGACATACACAAGAATTGCAGAAAGGTTTGGAGTTTCCCATACAAGTGCGTCCAGAATGTTGCAGCGATTCAGGGAGACAGGTATGAATGTCCGAAGACCAGGACAGGGTAGACCACGAGTAACAACTGCCATTCAAGAACGTTACTTTGAGAGTTTTTCGTTGAGACAACGGTTTGCAACCGCTCGCCTCCTTCAAAATCAGCTTGAGCAAACTCATGGGGTGCAAATAAGCACTCAGATAATAAGAAATCGCCTCAGGGAATATGATTCAAGGCCTCGTGTCGCGGCAAGATGCCCAGCTCTTACCTCAGCCCATCGAAAGGCGCGTTTGGATCTTGCGAGAGAGCATAATGCATATCCATTGGGAAGAGGCTGATTGGGAAAGAGTTCTCTTCACAGATGAGTCTAGATTCTGCCTCTACCATTGTGATCAACGTTCCCTTGTATACAGACGTCCGCATTAAAGATATGCTCAGTGCAGATTCCTAAATACTACTGGTTTCGGGGAGGATCGATTATGGTATGGGGTGGAATATCCTTTGACTGCTCGCACAGACCTAGTAGTCGTTGATACTGGAGCTATGAATGCTGATAGGTATATAAGGAACATTTTTGAAGAGCAGGTAGTGCCATTTGCCCCATACATTGGTGAAAATTTCATTGTTTGGACGATAATGCCAAACACCATCGTGCGCGCATCGTTCAGGAGTACCTTGAAGAGGTTGAAGTCTCTCGAATGGAATGACCAGTAGCAAGAAGTCCAGATCTCAATCCGATTGAGCAGGTTTGGGACAACCTCAATTGAAGGCTGAGAAGTTCAGAAAATCATCTAGCTAGTCTTAATGACTTAGGAATCCAACTCAAAGAAATCTGGGAAGGATTAGATCAGAACATTTTAAGATCACTCATTTTGAATATGAACCGTCGTTGCCGAGCTGTAATTAACGCAAGGGGTGGAAATACCAAGTATTAAATCACTCATCATCATTCCAGTATTCCGAAAATTGTTTATTTCTCTTCTTTCACATAGGATTCGGTGAAATGTGTCTTGTTTCGTTCGAAACCGTCCCGAGAGAACATAAAAAATGAGTTAAGAAGTCAATGTAGAGTTAACTTTCTTTAAAATTGAGATTTTCAGAGTGTGCGCTAACTTTTTTGAGCAGTGTAGTTCGAGACCATTAGTCGCTATATTAATAAAAATTAATATTATGAACTAAGAATGAATTTTTAATGGAAATACTTCCTTATTTTGAACAACACATTCATCCGACATTAATAAATTTTCTGCGTTCCAGTAGAGTTTTGACATTACTTGTATTGCTTCTGAATGCTTTGTGTTTGGTTGCACAAGACAATTGCACATTAAAATAGAATGAATTGAATATTAAAATGGGTCATTAATGTACAATTTCTTACACGTTAAACACACCTTCTATTTAAAGGTCGACGCGAAAGAGAACTAATTGTTTCACGCAAACAGACTCTTAATACTTCTGGATTCTGCAAACAATTTCCGAAAAAAACAAATGACAAATGACGATGACAGTTCATTCTGGGGAGCGAACGAAAATAAATTATAACTTACCGCTTTTAAAGAGCTTTGCGATGAATTCACTAATTACAAGAAAATATGAAATGCTATATGACATACGAGTACAATGCTTTCTTTTATTCCCCGTTGAAAATAATAATTTATTTTATACGGTGTTGGGCACGGTTGCAGATTTTCAGAGAACGAAACGAACAAATTTATTACAAATATGCTTCTTGAATGTGAAGCTCTTTCGTTATTGAATATTTATAGCGCTATGTGAAATACTGTATTCGTTTTGAGGGATTCAAGCTCTTGAGATGTTCCAGAACTTTGTTTTCCTGAGTTGCGGTAAATGCTTTTACTGTTCGGGTTGAAGCAATTTTTGACCGATTGTAAATAAAAAAAATTAAGAAAAGCCCTGAGTAGGAGCTTTTGAGCGCTCGTTCATTGAAGCAGCAATAAGACTAATAACTCGGAATTTCTTATGGGAATTGAGATTGATACCAAATATATAAATTCAGAATCTCAGCACAATCGGAACTATATTCTGGAAATTATTCAAAAAATTAAATATATAGAAAATAAATAATTAGTATAAAAATTCTTCTTTTCAATATTCCAATTGAATTTTCTATGGTTCTGTTAACACTTTCGCCACAAAATTTTGCATGCAAATTCCGTAAATCAGTCTTCATTCACAAAGGAAATTTCACTAGAATCGGATATCCTGTTATGAAAATATAAAGATTCTTCTTTTCAATATTCAAATTTAATTTTCTATGGTTCTGTGTACACTATTGCCACATAATTTTGCATGAACATTCTGTATACCAATCTTCATTCACAAAATAAAATTCACTTGAATCGGATATCTTTTTATGGAAATATGAAGTTTCAATATTCCAATCGAATTTACGGTTCTGTGTACACTACGACCACAAAATTTAGCGTGAAGCTTATTATGAGCATCTTGCATGTGGCCGCAACATTTCATTCCGATTAGTTTCGTTTTGAATGGCCATATTTTATGGAACACCCTGTACGATTTGGCTGGTTAACGAACTTGACCGAGGTATTTGGGAACCGAACTCACCCCGAAAATCTCAAGTCTCTAGGACAATCCCTTCGGAAAGTTATCGTGCAAATGGACGGCCGGCCCCACGAACAGAATTGAATTCGACCACGAATTCGTCATGAGGCAGTCGAAACCTATCGTTTCAGACCATATAGCTCTCGTTCAAGTAGAACGAGCCCTCAACAAGTACGAATGAAACATTCTGTACATAAATTTCTACAACAAAATTCGCGGTGTTAAAAAAAATCGATAATTATAACCTGTTTGAATATGCTATTGGACAACGCCTAACCTATATATATATATATTCGTATGAAGTTACACATTGCCATATTATAAGAATAATAGTCCAATTCTACCTCTTGAGCTGATTATTCATCTGTTGTGTGTCTTGCATTGATCAGGAGTCTTCCAATATATGTTCGTTGAAATGGCAGTGCGTTCACCAGGAGATCCGGAGACAGTCTGGTATTCATTATTATTGTTGTTCATTCAGCATTACCCAGGAGGCACGTGTGAAATTATATCACGGACGCGAACAACTTTACCCCCATTAAAATACGAAAAATTTTAGGAGAAAAAATGAAGGGATCAACTTGAAATTGCCTAACCTAACTAGTTTCAACAGTTTATATTGAATTGTCTACTGGTTCTATTCAATAGAAATTTGCAAGGATCTTTACCCAATTGCCCCATTCAAATATCTACTAGATTAGACCTGAAATCAAATATCTAGTGAATTCAACTTCGATTATTCGACTAATTTGGTCCATTAGCGAACTATTACTATTCTATTAACTTCCAATATATCCATCATTTTCCTATTTGAAAGTTAATGTGTTCACGTACGGACGAACTGGTGGAATCACTATTGAACGTAGATTTCCTATCAAAGTTACGTTCGGTATTTCATTCAGAGTAAGTTTGTGTGAATCATCATAGTATAGATTTTTTGAAAATGGAGATATACTGCGAAAGTTCCTATGGCGAGAAATGTATATCTATAACAAAATTTCCTCGGCAAACTGCTTTCCGAGATATCACCCCTAAAAGAGCAAGAGACTTGAAATTTTCAGGGTGGTTTCCTAATGGCTCGGTTAAGTTCGTTAACCATTCAAAACTTTTGTTCCTCAAAATCTCAAACAAAACGAAGCCCATCGAAATGAAATGTTGCGGTCAAATGCAAGATGCTCATAATAAGCTTTATGCATAATTTTGTGGCCATAGTTTAAATGAAACCATAGAAAATTAAGTTGGAATATTGAAAAAAAAACTTCATAATTCCATAAAAAAATCCAATTCGAATGATTTTATTTTGTAAATTGAGATGGATAAACTGAATGTTTAAGCAGAATTTTGTGACCATAGTATTGACAAAACCATAGAAAATTCAATTGGAATATTGAAAAAAATAAGCTCTTCATTTCCATAACAGGATAACCGATTCAGGTGAAATACATTTTGTGAATCAAGACTGATATACTGAATGTTCACTGAAAATTTCAAGAGGATCTCATCATCAGAATCATAAAATTTAATTTTTGCAATTAAATTTTTTCCGAATAATTTCCAGAATATAATTACAATTGCGCCGAGATTCTGCATTTATATATTCAGTATCAATTTCAAATCCCATATGAAATTTTAAGGAAATAGACTTATTGTTCCACCAAAGAACGAGCGCTCAAAAGCTCCTGCTCAGGGCTTTCGTTAAATTTATTTCTTATGGAAGCAATAATTTATTTTTACTCAAAAATAATCACCGCTTTTTTCTGGTTTCAAAAACATATAACATGTCATATATCATACGTCAATGTCGATCTTATCGATATTATATAATCACTACGAATTTTGCAGTTTTGTCACCTTTTACGACTACGACTGCCTTCCTCAAACTTTTCTAAAATGAAAGAACAGATCCAGACTAGAAAAATTCAATACTTTCTATATTTGAGGTGATATAATTAACATCATATTTTTTTTTCATTTTTATTTCAGAAGAAACAATTTATCAAGCATATAAAAATTCTATCTACTATTTTAATTGGTTTAAAATAATATCTTTAATTATTTTAATACTGTGTCATGTGACATACCCGTAATTCATCTCAATTTTGGAACTCTTACTTCCCTCTATACCTAAGTAGCTCGCACGACAGTCCCCACGTCATGATACACACAAGTTCATAATACTTTCTTCGAAAAATTCTTAATTCAATCATCAAGATTTTATGAGGAAAAAAAGTGCAGTCGTTTATGATCCTGTATATCTCGTGTTATCTAAATTTTTAGTGAATACAATCTCCTCAGCTTTGAAAAAAATTTTCATTGAATATTTAGAGTAGAGTAGTTTTCATGAAATTGATTATTTTCGATAACGAAGCATAATTTTCAGAAAAGTTGAAAAATCGCAATATATTCTTAACTTTATATTTTCGGACCATGCTTTACTCGACGCAATTCGCCTCTAATGACGTTTAGTATATCCGTTCCAAGGATAACGTCGAATAAACAAACACACTGTATATTCCTACCCGTTTTTGAAACATTTTATAAATTTGTTTGTAACTTATTAAGTTATTTCACATTCCTCTCTTGTTTGGAAATCTGATTCAAAATGTAGGTAGTGTGTTCCTTTGCCATGTCCGCCATGTATTCTTGTTAAAGTGTTTATGAATTGGGGAAATTGCAAACGATAAAAAGAGTGATAAAACGAGATTGAAATGAAAGTCAAAAGATTAGAAATGCCATTGAGTTTTGATCGAAAACGATTGGTTTGCCATTGTTTCTCTTATATCAATGGAATCCTATTTCTGTTGATTCCTCACTTCATTGTATCGACCTAAGTTTACTGAACCAGATTTTTGCAAGTACCCTATAAACGCATTTTACTTTACTAGCTGACCCAGGCACGTAGCCAGGATTTTCCTTCGGGGGGCTCACAATAAATGAACATGACATTTTTTTTAAATATACTTTCAATTCACAACTAATATATTTTTATAATGAAAACAACATTTGTATCAAAGGAAAAGATCATTAAACAAGAAAACTATCAAAAAGCGATAACATTTTTCCTGTTCAAAGTGCCGATAAAAATTTAAGAAAAGCCCTGAGCAGAAGCTTTTGAGCACTCGTTCTTTGGTGGAACAAAAGGACTATTAACTCAAAATTTTGTATAGGACTCAAGATTGAGACTAAATAACAAATTATTAACCTCATCGTGTCATCATGTATATTTTTGTATACTATTCTGTGAGAAAAAAATAAGGGAGATTTATTATTATTATTATTATATCGGTCAATGCTTTCAAAAATATTGACTTCACTAGAAGTTTTCAAGCTTTGCTTGAAAGTTTTGATATGTATAGGTAAGGTACCTACTAGTGGTACTACAGAATCATCTTTTAGTTTTCCAACTTTTCAGTTATCCTGACATATTGAAAATATCCTCAATTGTCCAGTACTCACTTTATTTTGAAATTTATCAGAGTTGATCACAACCAACAACTTTTCCATTACCAAGAATTGAAACCGGCGCATTCGCCATTCTGCAACGAGGTGTGATATACAGATGTGGAAGGAACGGATGGAAACAGGGGAGTTGCAGTGTTAAATTCAAGAAGGCTCGGGTTCCAGTGGAACAGTGGAAGAATCGAAACCTCGGAGCGATGAGATATTGAATAAGCGGCTGGTCTGTTGGAATGGCAATCCGAAAGCTCTGATAAGGGTAAGATCGGAGCATTGGTTACAGCAAACGCTGGTTTTTCGGTGGTCAATCGCAAGACGCGACGTTGCCTGTGTCGTTGCCGACCGTAGCGTTTGCTGTAACCAGTGCTCCGATTTTACCCATATCAGTGCTTTCTGAATGCCATTCCAACAGACCAGCCGCTTATTCAATATCGCATCGCTCTGAGGTTTCGATTCTTCCACTGTTCCACTGGAGTCCGAGCCTTCTTGAATTTAACACTGCAACTCCCCTGTTTCCATCCGTTTCTTCCACATTTGTATATCTGTTACACCGGGTGTTATGAAACAATGATTCCAAATTTTTATAGTTAAATCAGCTCTTCAACATAAGTAATTGATTTTATAAATAGAAATATGCATCCAAAACGGTTCAGTCCACTTTATTGAAAAAATTCAAGAAAAGCCCTGAGCAGAAGCTTTTGAGCGCTCCTTCTTTGGTGGAGCAATAAGACTATTACCTCAGAATTGCTCAGCACTTGGGATTGAGACTGAATAACAAATTACTAACATCATCGTTCAATGCTTTCAAAAATATGCACTCCACTGGAAGTTTTCAAGCTGTGTTTGAAAGTTTTGATATGTAGGTACGGTACTAGTGGTACTACAGAATCATCTTTTATTTTGCCAACTTTTCAGTTATCCCGACATATTGAAAAATATCCTCAATTGTCCAGTACTCACTTCATTTTGAAATTTATCAGAGTTTATCTTAACCAAAAAGTTTTCCATTACCGAGAATTGGGACTGGCGCATTCGCCATTCTGCAACGGCGTATGAGATATATTTCCATTACACTGGGGTGTTATTATGGAACAACGTTTCCAAACTTTGGGAGCTAATTCAGCACTTCAAAATTAATATATAGTTTTATAGAAATGTGCATCCAAAACGGCTCAGTCCATTTCGTTTAAAAAAATTCAAGAAATGCCCTGAGCAGGAACTTTTGAGCGCTCCTTCTTTGGTGAAGCAATAAGACTATTATCTGAGAATTTTGTATGGAATTTGAGATTGATATCAAATATATAAATGCAGAATTTCAGTACAATCCGAATTATATTCTGGAAATTATTCAAAAAATAAATAATCACAAAAATTAAATTTTATGGTTCTGATGATGCGATGCAGTCAAAATTTTGCACGAACATTCAGTATATCAGTTTCGATTCACAAAATAAATTTCATTTGAATTGCTCATTCTGTTATTCAAATATAGAGATTCTTCTTTTCAATATTCCAATTGAATTGTCTATCGTTCTGTTGACACTATGGCTACAAAATATTGTATGAAAATTCAGTATGACAGTCTTCATTCACAAGAAAAATTTCACTTGAATCAGATATCGTGCTATGGAAATATAAAGATTTCAATATTCCAATTGAATTTTCTATGGTTCTGTTACCACTATGGCCACAAAATTCTGCATGACCATTCAGTGTATCAATTTTCATTTATATAATAAATTTCATCCAAATCATATGTTTTTTTTATGAAAATATGAAGTTTTTTTTATATTCCAATTAAATTTTCTATGATTCTGTTCACACTTTGGCCACCAAACTTCGCATGAAGCTTATTATGAGCATGGCCCCAACATTCCATTTCGATAGGTTTCGTTTTGTTTGAGATATTGTGCAACAAAAATTTTGAATGGCCAAATTTTATGGAATACTCTGTACCGAACCGAACTCAACCTGAAAATTTCAAGTCTCTAGGACAATCCCTTCGAAAGTTATTGTGCTAACGGTCGGACGGACGGCCTCACGGACAGAATTGAATTTGACCACGAATTCGTCATCAGAGAGTAAAACCCTATCGTTTGAGACCATTTTCGGCACCAAATTAGAAAATTTCAGACATTTGGGCAAAACGATATGGCGCTCGCTTAGGGACAACGAGCGCTCAAAAACCTGAAACGTGAAGAAACTTTCGCCTGTTCACAAATTGTAAAAAATAATATCTATTACTATTCAATCAGTTAATCATAGGGAAAGGGTGTACAGAATGACAAACATTTTGAAAATTTCGATGAAAAAACCGTATTTTTCTAAAAACTGTCGAACAAAACATAGCCCATATTTTCAGCTATAATATGAACAAGACATTCTCGACATAAAACAAAATATTGTTTCCTAGTTGACAATAACGAAAATGGAGACCATAAATTCATTTCACCCCACCCGGAAGGTAAAATGACACATTACGCATTCTTATCTATACCGGCTTCCAAGTGATGTACTTACTACCCATATAAACAGAATTCTAGCCTTATATCGCTCTCTTTGGATAATTTGTTTAGTTTTCTACAATATATGCACGCAAAATTTTCTTCAATCTCGTCCGAAGAGTTATTTTTCTTCATCTGACTCCAATTTTGTGGGGATTTTTTTGTTACTTTTCTTTCTTTCTCTACTGAAATATTCATTTTTCATTATTTTCTTCCTAAGCCTCTTCGAAATTTGCTCTCTCAGACCCATGTAATTTTACCCCACTATCTCTCTCGCAATGGAAAACGTAATTTAAAAAAACGACAACTTACTTTTGAGATCTGAGGGCTATATTTTCGAAATCATTAGTAACGTAAATAATTACAAAAATTTCAATTCACCTTCTCTAAGCACTCGAAAGTTATATCAGATTTCATTGCGTCATTTCAAAAAAATTTCGATATACAGGGTGTCCCGTAATTAGACCGACAAACTTCTAGTGGACATTATAGATCTTATTTTAGACAGATTCGACTCAAATAATATAATGCAAAATTGCTTCGTTAAGGAGCTAATGCCCTTTGAAGATGACGTCCTGTCCACACTTTTTGCCACATATTCGCAAAACGGAGTCACATAAAGTGCTGAAAGTTTACACATTGGCTAATATCAAAAATACGCATCGATTAGATTGAGTGCATTTCTTTCATGTCAAGCACAATCGTATCATTTGGGGGGGCGAAGGGTATTTTTAGTTGAAACTTTTTTAACTTTCATTATTTCGCGAGATTTACATCATATAAATAAACTCTGATGTTTTTTCTTGAAAAAATATGCTCCTGTATAATAACTCCCAGATGCACCATTTCTGAAAGAAATAGATTTGAATTTTTCTCAGTTTTCACTAAGTACTCATTACTCAATGTAAAATGGTGCATCTGAGCGTTTTTATACAAGAGCATCTTTTTTCAAGGAAAAACATCAGAGTTTATGAATATGATCTAAATCTCGCGAAATAATGGAAGTTAAAAAAGTTTCAACTTAAAATACCCTGCAACCCCCCCCCAAATGATACGATTGTGCTTGACATGAAAGAAATGCACTCAATCTAGTCGATGCGTATTTTTGATATTAGCCAATGTGTAAACTTTCAGCACTTTATGTGACTCCGTTTTGCGAATATGTGGCAAAAAGTGTGGACAGGACGTCATCTTCAAAGGGCATTAGCTCCCTAACGAAGCAATTTTGCATTATATGATTTGGGTCGAATCTGTCTGAAATACGATCTATAATGTCCACTAGAAGTTTGTCGGTCTAATTACGGGACACCCTGTATAAAAGACGATTATCTGTCGTGTTTATCATGAAATGGACCAATCAATACTAAATGTTAATTATAAAATCCTAGACACCTCTTGCAACACTATATTCGTTTTTGACCGCAATTGCACGTCAATTGGAGGAAAAACAAGCGCTTTGTCATTTTATCCCACTGTGTCATTTTGTACGCCCTTCTTCACTAGAAAATTCCCATTTCTGTCTCCTCTCCAAGTCCAGGATTGATTCGAAGAACCCACGCAAATGCTTCCAAACAATTTGTTCCTAGGACAAATACAATATACAACAAGAAATTAGAGTAACAGCCATGATATTATATGCAATACAAACCATTTATTTTCATTTTGACACGATGCGAAGTATTGTAAATCGCCATTTCATAAAATCTAATTTAGTTTCCACATTTCCTAATCCGATGAAAGTGAACGAATGGAAATGAAAATCCAATTACTAGGCGAGATAATGTTCGCCCAGGACTCCAGCAGAGATTCAAATTGCGATTAATAAAATGGCGCCGCAGGGACTATAGAATTGTGCCAAGTGGAGTAGTAGAAATTGTAAATCAACAGTCGTTGAAATTTCTGAGTAAGTGTTGAATTAATCAGTGCACCAGAGTTCATCCATCTGGTTTAATCCTGTGTAAAAGCGGACTTTTAGAACACATTGTATTTGGAACAGTGGCGCAACTGGAAAAACCTTATTAACAACCATTGTCGCCAATCATCTTCTGTATGTTATGCAATATTTTGATTGAAAACTACTACGAATGAAAATAATGAATATTCATGTGATATACAGGTTGTTTCAGAACGAGGTTCCATAAATTCGAGATCTTGATCCTCAGATCAGATGATTTTAATACATAAATTGTTGAAATTCGAAAAAAAATAATTTTTCGGGGACATTTTCGGCACAGAACACTTCTGTCCGAATGAATTTGGTGAAAAAATGGTACGTCAATGTTCCTTTTCAAACTTAAAATTATTTTCGCAATTACCTCATAATTCGCAGAGGAATTGCTGTCTATGTATTCTACTTGCGACGAATAGGTGCTTTCTGAGATAAAACAATAGAATTACGAAATTTCTTGATTACTTCCAAAATCGTCTAGACACAGATACAGGAGCCGTCACTTCATACTCATTTTTGAGCGCCCGTTCGACTCAAACCAGTGCTATATCGTTTTGCACAAATATCTGTTATTTTCGATTATTTTCGAATTGTGAGCCGAAAATAGTATCGAACGATAGGATTCGACTCCCCGAATCAGTGGTCAAATTCGATTCTGTCCGTGGGGCAGTCCGTCCAGCTGTTAGCAGTGTTAGCACGTTAACTCTCGAAGGAATCGATGTCCTAGAGACTTGAGATTTTCAGGGTGAGTTCGGTTCCCAAATGCCTCGGTTAAGTGCGTTAGCCAGCCTGATTGTACAAGGTATTCCATAAAATATGGCCATTCAAAAGTTTTGTTCCCCAATATCTGATACAAATCAAAACCATTCGAAGTGAAATTTTGCTGCCACATGCAAGATGCTCATAATAAGCACCATAGAAAATTCGATTGGAATATTTAAAAAAAGAATCTTTACATTTCCATAACAAGATATCCAATTCGAGTGTTTATTTTGTAAATGAAGATTCATATATCTACTGAATATTCATGTAAAATTTCGAGAGGATTGCACAATCAGAGCCATAGAAAATTGAATTGGAATATTGAAGAGAAGAATTTTTATATTTCCATAACAGGATATACGATTACATTGAAATTATTTTGTGAATGAAGATTTTAAGAGGATCGTATAATCAGAACTATTAAATTATTCTTTTCAATTGTCATGTTTTTACACATTTCAGTTTTTGAATAATTTCCATCAAATTGAGTATCAATCTTAAGTCCTATACAAAATTGTGAGATAATAGCCTCATATTGCTCCAGCAATGAACGAGCGCTCAAAAGCACCTGCTCAGGGCTTTCCTGAATTTATTTTATAGGCAGAGGGTAATCCACGCAAGATCATAGTAACTTAATACCAGGACCAATTTTCTGTTCTAGAGGATTTCGAAAATTATTATAGAATTTCGTAATTTTCTCAGAAGAAATAGCATTTTATTTTTTTTCTCAGAAAAAAAATGGACTATATAGGTAACTTGTTTTATAGAGTGTTTCAGAATAGGGTACCGTAAATTCAAAATCTTAATCCTCAGAAAATTTTATGATATAAAGTTCCTATGGAGCATGGGTCTGTGACGCATTTTTCTGATATACAGGGTGTTGAAATTTCAAGAAAAAAATTATTTTTAGAAAATATTTTCGACACCCTACACGATTTTTCTTTGTGTTTTGATAGGTTATGAGTACCCATCAGAACACATTTTTTCAATTCAAAATTATTTTTAGTTTTCATCAGTGGCGTCCGTACAGACTGCTGTCCGAATAAATTTGGTGAAAAAACTGGAACGCCAATGCTTTTTCAAAATTATTGAGAAAAGAATTTTAATACCTGCTTAAGGATAACTACTGAAATATTGGGAAAATGAGAGAAGATTATCGCAAACTCCATAGCATAACCTGCAAACTTTCAGTTAAAACAATATTTCGAAAAGAACTAGATTAAATTTTTAGGAGATGAAAGATCCCGAATTTACGGAACCTTATTACGAAACACCCTGTATATTACTCAGACACTTTCGTTCAAGAATAACATATATGTAGAGTATAATGTTTTGGGGTTCTGCAACCTGTACTGAACATGTAGATATTCAATCCACAAACAAAAATGTCAGATTTTTTTGTGGAGTTTTCCTAAGAACATCGGTTTAGAAGATAAGAAATGTAACCATCATCCTGTATTGGTGTAAAAGAACTATTGAAAGTTTCAAGATGGAACTGTTCCTCATCACAGCCTTCTGGAAATGAGAAATCACCAAGTTAACAAAAAATATATGTATAATCCTACACTTAATCTGTCGAAAAAAAATTTGTCGACTGAATGTTTCTACTCTATTGAGGAAATTTCGATCGATCGATAGAGTTAGATTTTGCACTGATGGCAGATTCCACACCTGTTTATATTTATGTTATATTGTAAATATGTGATTCAGAAGATCAATAACATTATTATTATTATAAATATGTGGTTCAGAGGATCAATAACATTATTTTCATTATACATGTTGGGCGAACGCTCGGACAAATTTGTTTTTGACCTCGAATAGTTAGTTGATCAGTGAGTCCAAACAATTCGTTCGAAACCATTCCCAGCAATCACGCAAAAAACAGATGGCATTTCCTCGAACGCTAATCGATCGGAATACAAAAACAGTATATGATTTATAGATTTTGAGTTACTACCGAAAATGCAATTTTCATAATTGCCAGATAACTCAATTGCTTGACCCTTGGCGCAAGAAGTTTATCCACTTCTTGCTACGGGGTTGAACCTTTCTTTGGAATCTAATATTAGGTTTTCAGGAATAGTTACCCTTACTTTGAATAGGCGAGTTCAACATAATAGTTTAGTTCAATATTCGATTTCAAATTCGATATACATACTTACAGGGTTCGGCACTCGAAGTGTGACCTATTCAAAAGGCTATAAATTCGGTTGAGAAAATGATTTTCATTCATTCTTATGTACAGAACGTGTGAAAATGATCAAACTTTCATAATCAATTCACTTTGGCCCGATATGACCACCTTTTACTGCGACTATTGCCTTGAGACGGTCAAAAGCCGAATCGCAAGTTGTCCAGACGTAACTTGCCCGTATTTCAGCCTACTCAAAGACAATGGTTTTCTTCACCGCCACGAAGCTAGTATATTTTTAAGTTCGGATTTTGATTTCCTAAATGACTCAGAAAGATTCATGTTCAGAACGTTGTTTTTCAACCAATCTTGATTCTTACTAATAGTAATAGCAGAGAATAATATTAATCGATTGAAATCAACCAATATTATTTAACTCATACTTCGGAGCTAACCTCGTCCTCATTCAAGACAAAATGCAAGGAAGTGGTATCAAACAGAGCACCTATGGATGGCCATTTCGTCCTTATTAGGACTCATCATCACAGGATAGCTCTGAATGATACAGGGTATTTCTTGGAACTTACAGCGAAATGGCACCTTCTTTAAGGTATAAATACAATACCAAAGGCGCCATCTCTAGTGCCATACGAAAACCTTTTTCCATACGTCGTGTACTGAGGACGTAAAATTTGCGAAATGCAAGAACTCATCAGCCAATGCGACAAATGGTAAACATCTCGCTACTTCCTTCAAGGTTCATGCTATGGAAGAAGGTTTTCGTATGGAACTAGAGGTGGCGTTCTCGGTATATTCATATCTTAAGGAAGGTGCCTATAGTGGAAGAAGAAGATGTTGAGCAAATATGGGATAGGATTAAAACGAATATAATACAGAGTGCCACTGAAGCATTGGGAGTAAGAAAAGTCAATACAAATGGAAAGAAGAACAAAAAAGAATGGTTCTCAGACGAAGTGAAAACTTTAGCAATACAAAAAAAGAAGCATACATCAAGTACAAAAACAGAAGAACAACAGAAGAATACGAAAGATATAAAGTGACCAGAAATAGAGTGAATGAAGCCATAAAAGAAATAAAGAAGACACTGGGAAAAATTCTCTGCTGACATGGAACATGACCTATATGGAGGACAAAGGAAAGTTTGGAAAACGTTAAGAAACAGAAAACGAACAGTCAATGAAGAAGTACAAGTAAATAAGATTACACCTGAAAAATGGAAAACGTACGTAACAGACTTATATGGATCGCAAGTAGTTGATAGCGAGGATGTACATGGCGAGGACAATACATGCGATAAAGAACTTCCAGACGAGTATAAAATAACGCTAGAAGATGTACATGAGGCACTATCAAGGTTGAAGAACCGAAAAGCTCCTGGCCCAGATCGAATCGTCAACGAAATGCTGAAGTACGGAACACCTGAATTAGAAAGAGCATCACACTACTATTCCAAAAAGTTATCTCGACCCAAAAAATACCCAATGACTGGAAAAACAGCATAACGGTACCAATCTACAAAAAGGGATCTGCCTATTAAACAGCGTAGGTAAACTGATGACCAAAATCATTACAAAAAAATTGATGATCAGAATAAATGTTAGCGACGAACAACAAGGCTTCAGACCAAATAGATCGACAATAGACGCAATTTTCATTCTCAGGCAAATGATCGAAAAGTCCAACGAATTTCAAAAACCTCTGTTTCTCTGTTTTGTAGATCTCAAGAAGGCATTTGATCGAGTTCGTATAGCCGACATCGTTGATATACTTCGACAACACAGGACACCCGTAAATTACATTAACGTGATAAAGAGCTCAATGGAAATAACCGAACACAAATCAAAACATCACAGAGGTTTACTGAACAAGGTCCAATACTAACAGGAGTCCGCCAAGGTGATTGTCTAAGCCCATTCTTGTTTAACTTAATCATGGACCGGATAATTAAGAGTGTAAAAGAGGTATCTGGAGGATACAGGATGGGAATACGATCAATAAAAATACTATGCTATGCCGATGACGTAATCCTGATAGCCGATAATGAGGATGACTTACAACGACTGCTATATCGGTTCCAAACAACAGCCAAAACCTCAATATGCAGATATCCTTGGAAAAAACGGAATCAATGGTCATAGCAAAGGAGCCAGTAAGATGTAAATTAGCTGTAAACGACAGAGTCATTCACCAATGCATGCAGTGCACATACTTAGGAGTCGAGATCACAAGCTCCAAAACCTTACAACAAGAAGTACGAACACAAGTGAATAAAGCCTCAAGAATCTCCGGTTATCTGAGAGACCTCATATGGAAGAACAAATATATATCTACCGATAGTAAAGTCCGCATTTACAAAACAGTCGTAAGACCACTACTTTCATATGCAGTGGAAACTCGAGCGGATACAGCAAAAACAAAGAACATGATGGAGAGACCACGTCGATAGAATGACGGATGATCGATGGGCGAAGTGGGCAAAGGATGAAAGACCAAACTCACGAAGACCTCTCGGCCGCCCCCCCAAGAGATGGCACGACAGCTGGACATGTGTTTCTCAAGAGGCTGATTAGTGGAAAAAACAAGACTAAGTCTTAAGAAAAGAGGAAGAAGAAGAAGAAGGAAGATGCCATTTCGCTGTAAGTTCCAAGAAATACCTTGTATCATTCAGAGCTATCCTGTGCTGATGAGTCCTAATAAGAACGAAATGGCTATCCATAGGTGCTCTGTTTGATACCACTTCCTTGCATCTTGTCTTGAACGAGGACGAGGTTAGCTCCGAAGTATGAGTTGGTTGGTTGAATTCAATCGATTAATATTATTCTCTGCTATCACTATTTTGATATTCATGGCGATGTTAAGCATTAAACCTCTTCTTATTCTTACTAATATTTGATGAAAACTATTGGGAAGCGCCCATCCGCGGTTACAGCGTCAGCGGTCCGCAAACCATTATAGCAGGTGCTGGTTCCTGGTAGCCAACCAATGATTCAGATTCTCATATGAACGGTTTTTCAGGTGAACTCTATCGTTTTGGAAGTTTACAAATTGCTCAATTGGAAAAAAAAATTTCTGCGGAAAACACGATGTTCGGAAATTAACCGCTTTCAGCCAAACAAAGCAAATCCTTCTCTCTCTCAGGGCTTATAATTTTTATTGCGTTAACTTTTAGCGAAATGCTTTCGTACACTTCTCAAAAATATTTATAACTGTCACTTAGCAAATTTCCAAATAGCTGAAGTCACTTTAGCGGGTGTGTCGATAGCTTGAAGTCTTTTCATTGTAGCAATGCCATGACATCATATACAAGAGGAAGAAGGACAATTAAGATGCAGTGCCGTTTTCTGAACTTCAAAAAATATGTTGTTAAAAAACCAGAATGACATTCTAATTGTATATCGGCGAGTTTTCTTGTAACCTCCCAGTTACTTATGCAGAAAATTATTGGAAGAGCCATACAAAAGAATTTCATGTTTTGAAAAGTCCATGAAGGTCTCAGCGGTTGGTAATTTCTGAAACCTGAAAGTGCTTTGAAGCTCTATGGTGTTAGAAAGCACTTTGCGTTCTTTAGAGCACTTTTCGGTGCTAAGGAGCATTTTTTCAGATTTCCAAGCGCCAGGTCTTATCGAAAAAATCAAGAAGCACCAAACACTGAGCACCGGTTCAATCTAGTGCTTACAAGCGCAGTGCTCACAAGCACAAAAGTACTTCAAATGCTTTCACTAACACTTAGCAGAAGGCTTTGGCACAACTCTGAGCACTTATAACCGTCGCAATTTTTCTTAAACAGCTGCTCAATTTGAGAATTAGACTTAATTCAATCAGAAACTAAGCACGCATCTCGAAAACCAGATTAATGAATAGACCAGGGTCGATAATTTTTGAAACAAAAAAAAATTGCAGTAGGATGAAACCCATTAAAAAAGGAGGGGAATATGATCAAAATGAAAGGAAAAATAAATTACGGTCGATCCGAGTCCGGGAAGTGGGAGGGGGTGTGTTTGTAAGGGTAAAAAATAGTTTTCCTTGATTTACGGCAAAACTACAAGTCCTATGGAAAAAAGTTGAGAGGCAAAGTTGTAGGTAATAAAAAGATCTACAACTTTTGTATTTGCAATTTTTTCACATAACCTCAAAATTTAGGTGAAAAATTCAAAAAACCAAGTTTTTGGTTTTTTATTTATATCTTTTTAAAAAAAAATTTTTTCTACGAAATTTGGTGAAAATTTACCTTATCATATCCCGAATACACTGTAATTTATTTGATTTAAAATATTTATGTTTTCGTCTTATTTTGACTTAATATCAAAAAAGCACCCTAATTTTCAATCGAAAATTCTGACGTCAAAATATCAGCTTTTTTCAAAAAGTTTGGAGGCTTTTTGTTCGTTGAAATATCTACTCTCTGATGGTGTGGAAAAAATATACATTATTATAAGGAGTGTTCTCAGAAAATGCAAAAAATTGAAAAAACTCAAATTCGAAAATTCGAAAAATAATAAGGTAAGTTTTCACAAAATTTCGTAAAAAAATTTTTTTTAAGAAATAAAAAAAAACAAAAACTTGATTTTTTGAATTTTTCACCTAAATTTTGAGGTTATGTAAAAAGATGGCAAATACAAAAGTTGTAGATCTTTTCATTACCTACAACTTTACCATTTAACTTTTTTCCATAGGACTTGTAGTTTTGCCGGAATCAAGGAAAACCATTTTTCACCCTTAAAAACTCACCCCTCCCACTTCCCGAACTTCGATCGACCGTAATTTATTTTTCCTTTCATTTTGATCATATTCCCCTCCTTTTCTAATGGGTTCTATCCTACTGCAATTTTTTTCATTTTTTTACCATTTTTGAAGGTTTCGGCCCTGGTCTAGAAGTGCCTGCTAGGTACTCAAAACCTAAAAACTTGATGATTGTTGATTAAATTTAATATGTTTCTTTCAGGAGGTTGTGCGAATTTTGGTCACTCCTGCTATGGAGGAATGGGAAAGAGAGCTCTGAAGGAACTGATGCCGAATTTAGACCAGGAAGCTTCCTTCGAATCAAGAATTATCAGTAACAAACCATATGTCCGACCTAAATTTAGCTCTGTGGATTATCAGCACTTATCGAAAACGTTGAGACAATGGGTAGGTAAATATTTTGGCGATTGAACTGAAATACTCGGTATAGAAGTTATCTTCAATTTTGACAAGTGATGAACTCAAAAAATGTTTCCAAATTTTCAAGAAAATGAAATAAAACACGCGTTCATCCTAATACCACAAATGTTACCTACAATTGTAACCTCTGGAACATCACTGTCTTGAAGCCCTCTCTGATACTAGAGTTCATTTAAGCTCTGGAACTAGAGGCGAGCTGTAGCGCAGTTGCAATAGCAGATCTGATGAGGGGGATTAACAATTAATCTACAATGATTAGACCATTTCCAAACTGTAGGTTATTGTTTAGAGACGATGGTCTGCTTTTATAAAGGGTCTTCCATCAATAAGAGGTGTTATTTTGTTATAAAAAAATGCCATTTTTCAATATAAATGATGTTTATTTCATTATAAAGAAGCTATACCGTTAATAGTGAAAATTACATCAGGCAAATGACCTCCATGACCACGCTTACAGGATCATATCCTTTTAATGAAATTTTCCATAACCAAATCGCAAAATGGCTGCCCTATGTCCTCGATAGCCTCACGAATTTCATCTTTGAGGTCTTGAATCGATGCTAGGCTATTGGCGTAGACCTTCACGTGGCCCCAAAGGAAGAAGTCGCAAGGTGTTAAATCACAAGATCTTGGTAGCTAGTTGTGATAACCTAGCTCTTCGCGAGAGATAACACGGTCCGGAAACTATTCCCGCAAAAGATCAATGGTTTCGTTGCTTATGTGGCACGTAGTGCCGTCTTGTTGAAAGTAAACGTTATTCAGATCAATACCATCCAATTTAGGCCATAAAAAACCTTTAATCATTTCTCGATAGCACAATCCATTCACCGTAACTGTTGCTCCAGCCTTATTTTCGAAAAAGTAAGGTCCAATGACTCCGCCGGACCATAACCGTCACACGTTGAGGATAGAGAGGCCTTTCAACAATAACTCTTGGGTTTTCCGAGCCCCAGATTCGACAATTTTGCTTGTTGACGAAGCTACCGAGGTGGAAATGGGCCTCATCAATCAAGATGATTTTTCGATTGAATTCCAGATCATTTTCATGCATTTCGAAGAGCCAATCAGCAAACACACGATGTTGTTGATGATCGGCCGGCTTGAGTTCTTGTATTAACTGAACTTTATTAGCCATAACGACAAAATCTTTATGCAAAATACGGTGTGTGATGACGTTTGTGGAATGGCTAATTCCAAAGAACGACGAGGAATGGACAAACCTGAGTTTCCTTCAACACTTTTGGCTACAGCAGCAATATAATCGGCTGTTCTTGAGCGACGTGCACGGGTTTTATTTTTCACATCACTAACTTTTCCCAACAGCTCGAATTTTCTCACCGATTTCTTTATTGCGGTCTGACAAGGTGCTTCACGACGACCCAAAAATATTTTTTTATATTGAATTTTAATAATTTCAGTGCGTTCTTGAAGCGTGTATCGTTTCATTTTTATGAATGGCGTAGTTCTACTTGTTAAATGTCAAAAAATTACAGCTTCAAACGTGACATCTGCCGAAATAGCGGGCTATTCAAAATAACACCTTTTATTGGAAAACCCTTTACAAATAACGAACTCTCATTCAGTAATGAGGGCTCATCCCTATATATATGTGTGAATTTTAATGTTCTCATGAAAGCATTGACTTTCTTTTAATTGACCCATTAATTTTTACAGATTCTATCACGGAGGAGGCCCCAGCTGCATATATACGACAAAATATTGATCTAATAAGAAATCATCAACCGTGAATAAAAATGTGAATCCAATCGACCTCCTTTCCTCATTGTATCGAATTGTTTATAATATAAAATATATTAATGCACATAAAAATAAATATTTAGAAGATGTTCATATATTACTTTTGAAATAAACAAGGATGCCTCAACCAATCTTCCATGTGTGAAATTAATTTTATTATCATGAAATTCGTTATGGTTATACAGGGTGTATCTGAATACCACCGAAAATACTTGTTTTCTCCTTTTCAAGATTCACTTCCATGCATTTATTCAACAACAGAAGCTTTTGGAAAAGAGAAATCAACATATCTTCATTATTTCCTTGGGTTATAACTGCAAATTACTGTAAACTAGATAAAGGGTTAGTTTATAGTTTAAAAAGGGTTAGAGTTCACTCGACCTCAAGGTCTATTGTGTCCCCTTACAGAGCTGTTCTGATCACACCTTTTACACCTCGCCTTCCAGTTCCAGAGATCGATGAAATCTAGGCTTCAATGAGGCTAGTTCCTCACTCTCACAAGTTTCTCGCTCAAGGTATTTTCTCCTAAGGTGACTAGGTAAATGCGAGTTTCTTCTTCCTCCCCACAGAACCTACCTTTGTCAGTGTCCAATAATCCCATTCTCAACAGATGCTTCCTGAGGTGACAATGTCCTGTAAGAAAGCCAGTGAGGAGGTGTATGTATTGTTTCTTACTAAGATCCAGATATCTTTTGGATCTTGCTGTTTCAAAGTTTCGAAGGAACTTAGTGGAATGATCCACCCCTGGGAGATTTCGCCAGAGATTTTCGCTCTCGGCTTCTCCAGAAGTTCCTTCTTATATCGTCAGTTGAATGCAGAACTATCCCAAGTCTGACTCTCTGAGTGTATGGCTATATTATACTTCTGATTTATATCCAGACATATTTCAATAGCTAAGATTCCGCTTGAAAGACGCTCATCCAGGAGCCTAGCGACTGTGCACACTTGGTACTTGGCCCGTATATCCCAGTGCCAGATCCTGTAGAGGTTTTGGAACCATCTGTATACCATTTTTACGATATTTTCTTTGAGTAAGTCGGTGTATTCCCGTTCCCATTCCTCTCTTTTACTTAGGAATGTCTTCAATTTCTGTGTGTGTTACTTTCTTGATCATTACATCACTAGGGAGGTTCGCAGATGAGATGTAGTTGTTCAGCGAGGACCACACTCTCTCATTCTTTGTTCTCTCATTACCTGTACCTTCCGTAGATATTCCCATGATAGCCTCATGGGCTACCCTATCAATCACTAGATGTAGAGGTGTGAGATAACCTTAAAGGGTTATGGAGATATAAATCAAAAACATAATATGTTAAGAAGTTTTTTACTAAAGATCAATCTTACAGATACATTTTATTCAGTTGCGAAGCTCCAGAATACATTAAAACTATTAAATCGAATTGCAATATAATAATTCCAGAGCTTCAAATTTGAATACATTTCAATTTTATTTTTCTTTCCTTATCTAAATTTCATCAATGTCGACGGTATGTAATGAAAATATTTTTATATTTTGTTATAATAATCATAGCGAGGAATTCATGTCCTGATAAATAAAAGTAAATGGAAAAATTAATGTTACATAAAATTCGGAACATAAAAAATATAAATATAACCCTTAAATTAAGATATATAATAATCTTCTCTTTCATATTAATTACATTGTCATCTTCAATTAGAGAACAATACGAGTCCATCATTTAGATGATGCGGCAACTTTCCATTTTTCACTTCTTTTTGGAGTTGCACCCACCGTTAGGTACTGGAGATATGCATATTACGTCATCATTTGGAATCTCATCGATATCCATTTTGAGTTCATCTTCAGGTAGCGGTCCGTTATCTTTCTCCCAATCTTTCAGAATATTATCTAGATTGTATCTAGAAAAAATAAAAACAAAAATATAGATTTTTCGGAAATTGTTTCCTCTAGATATTTTTATATCACAGGTGTAGTTTATTGAATTTTCGATGTGCAAGATATTGTATGTCTTCATCTAAGTCAGGGCTGTCCAGACCTGATATGATCCCGGGCCAATACAAATTACTAAATAGATTGGAGGGCCGTACGAATAAAAAAACATATTTTTGAGAAGGTTTAATAACGTTCAATATAGTAACTATTTAACTGTTACATTAAATTTCAGGTATTATCATAGTACATCCGTATACAATGGTATTAGTGCTTCATTAATTTATCTTTCACAATCTTTTCGATATCCATATTAATATTAGTTAGTAGCCAGACGCAGTGCGTGTGTGAGTGAATTATCCGATAGTGAGGATCTATATTTAGATTTTATAAAAAATTCATCCTGGAATACGCACTTTCACAAAGATAGGTACTGCCCATCATCGAACCCATTTTTAAGCCGAGATTGGTTAATTTTAGGAAGCGATCGCCAAAAAAATCTATTACTGACTCAGGGTGTCGATTCTTGAATTATGTCGTGTTCGCGAATCGAAAAATGTCAGCCAACTTAGCAGGGAAGTTGGTCGACAATTGCCGAATCGCGAATACGACATTATTCAAGAATCACAAATATGTAGAATACAAGTACCTACATAGAATACGATCCCATATTTAAGTTTTCAATGATAAAACCATATAACATAAAATCATTGCTACCAACAAAAACTGTAGTAATGAAATTGTTCTTCCATTCTAATATTAAAAATATACCACGGGCCGCACAAATATTGACTGCGGGCCGCATGCGGCCCGCGGGCCGTGCTTTGGACAGTCTTGATCTAAGTAAAGGGTATTTTTTTAGAGGTATAGAACTTTAAATTGCAAGAAAACAACGATGGATTATTCGATTGACGTGAATTTTATTCATCCGAAAGATAATCTTGTGGCATTACATTTCAAATATAATTATTTCTGGCATATGACCGCCACGGCTGGCTCGCATGTCCAATTTTCGATTACTTTTTCCAACATTTGTGGCCGTATATCGGCAATAACACGGCGAATGTTGTCTTCCAAATGGTCAAGCGTTTGTGGCTCATCCGCATAGACCAATGACTTTACATAGCGCCACAGAAAGTAGTTCTAGCGGTGTTAAATCACAAGATCTTAGAGGCCAATTCACAGGTCCCAAACGTGAAATTAGGCGGTCACCAAACGTGTCTTTCAATAAATCGATTTTGACACGAACCGTGTGACATGTTGCGCCGTCATGCCCCTGGACATCATGGTTGTTCAATTCAGGAATGCAAAAGTTAATAATCATGGCTTTATACCAATCACCATTGACTGTAACGTTCTGGCCATCATCGTTTTTGAAGAAGTACGGACCAATGATTCCATCAGCCCATATAGCACACCAAACAGTCAGTTTTTCTGGATGTAACGGTGTTTCGACATACACTCGAGGATTAGCTTTACTCCAAATGCGGCAGTTTTGTTTGTTGACGTAGCCATTCAACCAGAAGTGAGTTTCATCGCAAAACAAAATTCACTCATGAAAATTTTGGGCCCATTCGACGAATCTAAGCCTTGATAGATGATCATTTGGCTTCAATTCTTGCACGATTTGAATTTTGTGAGCACGCAAACCAAGATCCTTCCGCAAAATCTTCCATAAAGTGGATGGAAACAGATCCGATTCCTGTGCTTGATGGCGGATGAGCTCATTCGGCTCTTCCTCAATGCTACGCTCTACACTAGCAATAGCTTCTTCCGTACGACGTCTCTGGGGATGCCAGTTAGCAATAAGACTAAACGTGGTGCGAAAACGTTCCATGGTTAATCGAATTAACTGCTCGGATGGGCGATTTTCTCGACGATAAAATGGACATAGTGCGCGATACGTATTCCGTACAGAACCATTATTTTCGAAATAAAATCGCACTATTTGCAAGCGTTGTTCAAGCGTGAGTCTATTCATGATGAATTGACAAACCAAACTGGGAATAAATCACTTGACAGCTGTTAAATCGGTCGCCATCTTGAACAGTTATGCCAACTTAAAGTTCTATACCTCGAAAAAAACACCCTTTAGTTAGAAGAATGTTTAGAAAATAAGACTATAAACAAGTCGCAAGATTCAGCCAGAATGGAAAGTTTTGCACCACTCTGTAATGAAGATAAAATAATCGAGATTCATAACATATTGTTACTGACAACAAAAAAAACTTGTTGACAACAGAATGAAACTGGAATTATTGCTCTCTGGTAAGAAGGGCTTTATTTATCTTCATGGACGAAAAGGCCAGGCCAATGGGAAATGAATTAAGGGCTCCATTTATTTTAATTATGTATAAGCCTTTCATTGACCCGAGGCTTTCATTTGTTTTCAATGTTTAAGATAGATAGATAGATAATTAGGGGGGGGGCAAGACTTATGAAAGTGAGTGCAACTAATTTTTGTGTAATTCTCTCATTACCGAAGAATTACCTATCAGTAACGTAAAATAAAAAAAATGTACTCTCACCTTTTACGGTAGTTTACGAAGAAATTGCGAACATGGTGTTCTGTTTTGTTGCCCAAAACTTCTGCTATGCTCTTGAAATCTTTTCCGTACTTGCGAACGCCCTGTACTGCCAACAGAAGTTCTTCGTTCGTCCATCTGGCATTTATCCTGAGGTTTCCTTCATTGTTAGGTCTCAATTCTTCCAAAGAATCGGAGTGTTTTCTTTTCAATGAACTGATTTGTTGTTTGTTTAGTTGTATCTGAAAAATTCAGGAGAAATGCTCGTATTAGGTCATTGTGAGTGGGTCACAAGAACAGTTCCATTCAAAATGACACACTCGAAAAGATCCTGAATGATGCTCAACTGTTTGTTGTCTCATCATCAGTGAGTAATCAGATCTGATAATCTCCAGGAAATTTATTAGAAATGAGTATTTTTCGGTGTGGTTGCAATAGGACATAAAGGGTTCTCCCTTTAACTCTGCTTATTAGACGTATTTGAAGAAGTAGTGAATGTTTTGTTCTGAAGTTCTGGTGGAGCCTAGTGCCTTGGGGATGAAAGAATTCTTCGCCTAAAATATTTTCGAGTCGACAGTGTTGCCACATCATTCTACTTTCTTATTTCGATTGGAACTTTTCATTTACGTATTGATTCAATACCAAATACACATAATAACCTACTGAAAAAATTTCTCTGAAATACACTATTGCCAAGTTATGCTCAAATTTTTCGAAATGTTCTCGATTATTCTTTATGTGAACAAAATCAATTCAGTAGTCTCATAGTAGAGAATCTCAGCATTCATGTGGAACATTCGGTATTTTGTTACATCGTAAAGTTTTTCGAAGGTTTTGCTCCGAAAATGTGGAATTTAAAATTGAAATATTTCAGAACTTTCAAATGACAACCCCATATTTGCTTTACAGCATTCGATTTGAAATAAAAATTGACAGTCATAACACTAATTATTTAACCTGGATATTTTTTGAATGAGATGAAAAATACTGAAATTGTTCAGTATTTATAGTCCTTCATCAGTTTCAACTCGTTATCAATACAATAAATTGGGCTCACCAAAAACGTGTTATAAATGGTTTCCCCTGATTTAACTTTAATCGGTGTGAACAAGAACAGATTTGAACACAGCATTTCGATCGGCTTTGTTTATTCATTTTTCTTATATGTAATTACATAATTTATAAACATCATGTTGATTCAAAATTAAAAAAAAAATTATGAAATTCAAAAATCAATTGTCAAGTTTCAGTGTTATTATTTGAACAATATGACGATTATCATTAAAAATTCGGAAAACCCTATGAAGATACTTTCATGGTAATGAATGACGAATTTCCAATGATCACAGCCATTTGTTAAGATAACCTTGAAATTTGCAATCCACTTATACAAGAGAGCCAACTTCTAATAGAAGTTTCAACCAGTAGAGTTTTTTCAGTTAACGCTTATTACAATATACGTAGAGGTATGTGTACCTCTTTCTAGGTTGATGAACATGTGAAAGTGTTAGTTCCACTATTATTACGAAAGTCATATATGCTTCATAGCTATGAAGCGTATATGACTGGGGGCTTTATAGCTATAAAGCTCCCAGAACACTCACGATTTTTGTAATCTTTGTGGTAGAACGACAATGATGAGCATTTTAGGCTCCTACATGAAAGAACTCTATCAATCAAAAATGAATGACAATAATAAGAGACCTTTTCAATAGGAAAGCTTAAACCTGAAATTTATGGTTAATTGTAACCAACCACTGTGCATTTGACTCTTACTAATACAATTGGTTCTGTAGACAAAATACCAGCATTGTCAAAACCAGCCCGGTCGGTAGAACATAATGATAATGATTGAATCCTTCGTATCCAGTTTTGAGGACCATAGAAACCTTTACTGACTTCCTTGACTTACCTGAATGAATTTTACACCTACACATGAAAAAATATTATCTGTTTATTGTTTGCAAACTGCTGTCATTGTTCACAGCGGGTGATAAAGATCAAAGACTATTTTCTTCTGATATTATACTATTTATATGTAATGCTTCATACACTAGAATTCTCAACTTCGAATGGATGATTGTGACTGAAACTTTTGAATGTACTGATATCAATACAGGTAAATCTAAGCTCAACATCTACCCTTCCTGGATGATGGCACTCTTCCAATCACTAGCCTTAGACTTTCTTATCTGCTCTGGCAAACGGTTGTCACTTTACACCAGGGAATGAACTCAGGTCGTAGAACTTCTACATGAAATATCAAATATCGGACACATCATCTGATTCTTCATAGGTTTTGCTTTCGTATGATATATTTAATGTGAACGGTACAGCAGCCGTTCTTTTTTCCTCAAAAATAACGCTTTGAGAACTCATTCCTGATATAAAATTTATGATGCGAATGCTTGTTCTAGTTTTGAGAATTCAAATTCAGATGCAATATACAGGAAAAAATGGCATGGTACTAACACAAGCAATAAACTTACAAGCAGCACTATGATTAGATCAGTAGTCCTGTATGTAAGTGCTAACCATTGACCATCAAGTAGCCGATGGCGATTGTCACTCCATCAATTGTACAGTAGTTGATAAAATTAATTATGCTTGTCTTCAAGAAGCTGTTGCAAACTGTAGAGAACGAGAAACAAAACAATTCTCGAGATGGTGCCAACAATGATAATATAAGTTTCTCATGCACATAACTACAGGGTTTTCTTTTTAACATGGCATATTAAAAGTATTTGGAGAACTTATGAATATTTCGTTCTGAAATTTTAGGTGGAGCCCTGGGGGATGAAGGAAGTGTTGCCACATCAATGTTAAAATCATTTCTACTTTCCTATTTCGGATGGAACTATCTTTATTATTATTTTTTATCGATTCAATACCAGATTCGCAGTACAACCTACTAAAAAAAATTCTCTGCCGTGCACTGTTGCCAAGTTATGCATAAATTCTTGAAATTTCTGACATCTGCATTGCCAGTTTGGAATGGCAATATCTCGATCAACTTTTATGCCAAACTCAGAAGTCTCATAGTAAAAAATCCCAGCATTCATGTGGTACATTCGGTATTTTGACACATCGTAGAGTTTTTCGAAGATTTTGCTCCGAAATTGTGGAACTCAAAATTGAAATATTTAGAGATTTACAAATGGCAGCTCTATATTTGTTTCACAGCATTCGATTCGAAATAAAACATAAATGGCAACCTCCTTTCACGGTTTCATACTAATTTACACAAAAAAGAGATGAACCCTTCATACCAAACTAGTACCAGAAATGATCCAATTTTATAATGCTAAGGAAGAAGGATTGGATACTTTAGACCTCTCACTCGACTCGTATATACTTGCTGGCCATAACGCCCTTTATAGAATTATTTGAATACGATGATTTTTCTCCACTTTGATGATGTAAATGAAGAAATTATTAGCAGCAAAGGAGTACGCCTGAAAAAACTACGCCTAAATCTATTCGTTTGGATGCTTCTTTGAGGCGTGAGCTCTGCGAATCTACAGGTAAGGTGTTCAAGGTCACTGCTGTAGAAAAAGAATTCAATGAAGCAATAAGCTGTTCAAGAAAGATTTGTAGAAAATTCATTGGAATATGTTTGTAGAATTTGTTGAAAATATTATTTCTCACTTTCCAACAATGCAATCCTTTCAATCTCGAGTAGATCTGTACAAAGTCCCAGTAGTCAATCGAGTGTACCTTTCCAGGCTTAAACATGAATTCATATCAACTGTATTGCCGCTCATTCTCATTATGAAAAAAACATAAAAATATGCTGGTTTTCATAAAATTCATGAACAGAAATACGTACTTCGTGCCTGGAGAAACGCTATCATTTCAATCAACCAAGCAACTGATAACCATCTTATAATTTTCGAAATAATTATTGCATTTCAAATTATGTACTTTTACAATTTACAATTTTCATATACCTGTATGAAAATTCACATCGGAAACATACGATATTCAATGCATCAGACAGAGAACTTCGACGTTCAGTTGAACAGTGGTATATTCAAAAGATTGACGTGCTATGCTAGTGACGAAATGAATGATCGAATGAGAATAATGTTGTTCTTTATCTTATCGATCGGACAGGCCCTCGGAGCAAGCAGTAAACATAGAAATGCCCCAAGCGTGAATTTAATCAACCAAGCTCTGGAGTGAAACGGAAAGCATTTCACTGGCGCACTGGGTGAAGTAAACAACAAGTTAGATTTTTATTTCTACAATTCTTGAATATAATACAACATTCTCGTAATTTTCCCTCAGCTATAATTACCGGAATAGCCTTAAGCATCAATAAATTGCCACTAAAAAAAAAGTAACGCATCGAATTATTTAATGAATCAGGGTGCCGGTAATACTCGATTCAAGTACTGCAGGTTCTCTACCATACTGCTAGAATTGAACCACAACCAACGTTAAGAGAGAGCCAACACTACATTATTGCAATCGAATAACTGGATTCAGACAATTACGTAGCACGTAAATCTCTCGAATATACAACTTGTCAACTGGCGGACGAATTCTCTATATGATGCATTAAATATCGTATGTTTCCGATATAATTTCCGAAACTATACAGATAAGGTGAAGGCGTTCTCTCGTCTATCCTCATAATGAACAAATCTGTGCGAGAGTTTAAATAAAGAAAAAGAAATATATACATTATATTATCATAACCCACAATAAGACATTCATATAAAACCAAAAGGCACTACTGATGAAGGCACAGAAATAAACAGAAATAAATTACATAAGCGTGATTGACTATCGATCAATAAAACCGAAGTAGGTGAAAGTGTACGAATATGATGTGTTTTAGGTTATGGGTACAGAAAAGGAGGGCACTGCAAGGATAAACAAGCGTTGTTGGGTATACTCACTTGTCTCTGCAGGGAGTCAATTTTCTTGTCCATCGCTCTAAGCATCTGAACCCTGATTGGCCAGACGCCATAGCGGCCAAATCATCGTGGTTGATGTACATTCCTCTAGGGGGCTTGCGTTTGTGCCTGCCCCCCAGTGAATTGCCCCTCTTACCGCCAACTGGTCCGGAAGTAGGTCGCTGCATTCTGTTCGTCTGTCATACATAGGGTCACCAATATTAATGATCAAGGTTCTTTGGCGGGTTGGAAATTATTGCATCGAATTGAGGAGCTGGGATGTTTTTCTATATGCAGATAGCATTCTAGGATACAGAGGGAAGGATTATTCAGGATATACACTAATTTACTCCAGGAAAAGCATTGGTTCCTAGCCTAATGTAGTGCCATTGGTTTCATCAATCTATCATCTGTAGGTGGAATAGTACACTTTGATCTCCGATATTGATAATTATGCAACATCCCTTCAGCGATCTACATATAATGAATTGTTGAAATAGTCATAAAATTAATAATTTCCGAAACAGCACCATCCATACAATGTGATGCAATAATTTCCTACCACAAATTTCCAGTAGTTTATTCAATGAACAGCGATTAATGCCTCAAAAGGATTGTATGTGCATATGAACTACAACAGTAAATATAAAGAAAGGAAAATTACCAGAAGGAAAAATTACGTGTATTATTTGAATTGAGACTGATTAAAGAATCTTATACCTGAGAAACCCAAAGATTGATAATGTAAATTTTTTTTAGACTCTCTAATAGACATGAGATGAAAAAGCAATAGAATATAAATGGACTAGAAATTCAAATATTTCCTTCTAAGTTTATTTATTTTCTAGATATCGCGCCATATAATATTCTTGACAGTTTTGTTTGATGTGTCAGAATCAATGTAACGACAGGGTCCGGCACTCGAAGTGTAAACTATTCAAAATGCCATAAGTTGTGAGGAAAGCGATTTTCATTTATTTTTATGAACAGAACATTTGAAAATAGTCAAATTTTTAGAATCAATTCACCTTCGCTCGATATGACCAGCTTTCACTGTGACTATTGCCTTGAAACAGTCAAAAAACTAATCGCAAGTTGCCCGAACTTAACTTGCCGGTATTTTAGCCCACTCAAGGACGATGGCTTTCTTCAGCGTCTCGAGGCTGGAATATTATTAATTCGGACTTGACTTACCAAAATCGCTCAGAGAGAATAATCCATTGGATTCACGTCTGATCAATTCTAGAGCCAGTATGTGGTCGAAATGTTGTTTTTCAAGCATTCTTGGATCACTCACGCTTTGTGGGCCGGTGCAGAGTCTTGTTGGAACGTCTATGGTCTGCGACCGAAATTTTTATCCGCCCACGGCTTCAAAGCAGCCTCAAGAGCACTTTCCTGAGAATATGTCGCATCAACTTTGACGCCAGATCACTCAAAAAACGATTGGGCAGCACCCATCTACGGTTATAGCGGTCCAAACCATTGTTTGTGGCGGGTGCTGGTTCTTGGTAGCCAACCGATGATTCAGATTCTCATATGAACGGTTTGTCAGGTGAACTCTTTCGTTTTAGGAGTTTACAAATTGCTCAGGTTGAAAAATTTTCTCGTAAGAAAACACGATGTTCGGAAATTCACCGCTTTCGGCCAAACGCAGCAAATCCTTCGCTCTCTCAAATCTTATAACTTTTTTTTGCGTTAACTTTTAGTAAAATGCTTTTATAACGTTATAAACAATAAAAATGCAACCTGGCATGAGCACGTCTGCTCAGTTGCCAAGTCAGCTGCACAGAAGCTTAGCTATCTAGCAGCTTTTATTACTCTACAAGGCTCAAGTGCGTCCAGCTATGGAGCATTGCTCACATGCTTGGGGTTCTGCTCCTAAGCACGCTTGGGGTTCTGCTCCTACTTGACTCCGTTCAAAAAAGAACAGTGCGCCTAATAGATGATCCAACGTTAACTGCCAACCTTCCTAGTCTTGATCACTGTGGGAAGGTTGGAGACTTATGCCTGTTTTACAGAAACTACCACGGAAGGTGTTCTGCTGTCATTGTCTCCATGATTCCACCAGGATCGACAAACAAGGCTAGCCGATAACAGTCACCAGTTTGCGTGCATCTTTCTACAGCTAGGACATCGGTGTATCAGAAGGCTTTTCTTTACCGAACTGCAAGGCTATGGAATACCCTACCTCAAGATGTATTCCCCTTTGGTTACAACTTACAGCAGTTAAAGACACGCACAAACCGATTTCTTCTTAATTCATCACGGGGCGCTTGAAATGGCGCTATAAGCTCAATTTTTTCCCGAGAGATGCGTGTAAAAAAGAAAAAACTTGTAACTACCATTATAGCAAAGTTTCAAATCACTACATAGTATAAAACAAAGTCGCTTTCTCTGTCCCTTTGTATGCTTAAATCTTTGAAACTACGCAACGGATTTTGATGCGTTTTTTTTAAATAGATAGAGTGATTAGAGGAAGGTTTATAGTATAATAACATCCATTTAAATATGGACAAGTATGTACTGTTATCTTTGAGGGTTCAAATGTGATGTCGTGTACCGTGCGAAGCCGGGGCGGGTCGCTAGTAGCTACTATGGTAGGTGCGTCGATGGCTTGAAACTGGTTACACTTCGAGTGCCGCACCTGGTACTAATAAAGCAAAGTTCCGCACATAGTACCACTTGAAGAAGCAGTAAAAAATTGTTGATGTGTTTCGGTAACAATTTATTAATTATCAAAATTTATCAAAAAATAAACCCTTAACGAACTCTGTGTAGATTCATCTTTTGAAACAAGTAGATAGTTAGGTACAGAAAAGAAGAAACACCGATTTTCCTTCTGGTAATTCATGAAACGGAGGCCTTCGTACCACCTTTACATACCTCCAGTGTGATAGCAGGAATTGCAATGGTTTCCTTTCGGGGTATGTTGCATAATTGTACTATGGATCCACAATTTGAACATTGACCGCCCTCACCCTGTATATCAACAAATAATCTCAATATCAAATCCGGATGAAACAGTCAAAACAAAATATCTAACGTGATCATTTCAAGGATTTCGACAGGTTATCCAAATATAACCATCTACAACTATTGCATCATACAAAGGATTAATGATCAACTCATATCATAAATTGAGTATTCACTGCTTTCTGGTTAATAGAGCATTAAAATCAGATCGATTTTAATAAATTACTATAATTTTAATGATAAAAATATACATAACCACATAAATAAGAGTACTCATCATTGTTTCATCTGAAAATATTACATGTTACGAAGACCTGTGAAGATTGCACTACATTTTATATTCTCATGTTTACACCAATGGCATTAAAATTACATGCAGAGGTCCTGTTTATCAAGTTCTAACCTCAATCTCTTTCTTTAACAGCATTGGTGAAAACATTAGAATACAAAATTTGTTGCAATCTTCACAAGTCTTCGTGACATGTAAATTTTCAGGATATGCAAAATATAATATTATTAAGTTTATGCTTTCAAATGAAAGTGCTTCATTGCATAAAAAAGGGAAAGGGCCACTCTTATGGTACTCCTCTAGTGAATCAGCGCAAATTTTAGAACATTCTATCAATCATGTTAAAATGATTAATAATCCAAACTTTAAAAGTATCCTTTTTCATTTATACTCGATAGTGTGAAAGTAGATAAATCTTTCTACACTCAAATGATAACATGAATATCATTTTTGTTCATCAATTATAGTATTCGTTTTGAGATATTTCGTGCTCTGAGCTGTACCAGTGCTTGTGCGCAGCCAATATCAAGCCGTATTTCGAGCTTTTGAGTTATTCAGGAGCACGAAATATCTCAAAACGAATAGGCTACATAAGAGCTAGTTGTTGTTTGGGGCTCAGCTCTTACCCCAGCCCATCGAAGGGCGCGTTTGAATTTTGCGAGGGAGCATATCCATTGAGAAGAGGCTGATTTGGAAAGAGTTCTCTTCAGATGAGTCTAGATTCTGCCTCTACCATTGTGATCGACGTTCCCTTGTATACAGACGTCCACATGAAAGATATGCTCAGTGCAATTTCCTGAATACTACTGGTTTCGGGGGAGGATCGATTATGGTATGGGGTGGAATATCTTTGACTGCTCGCACAGACCTAGTGGTCGTTGATAATGGAGCTATGAATGCTGATAGGTATATAAGGAACATCTTGAAGAGCATGTAGTGCCATTTGCCCATACATTGGTGAAAAT